>JAODAL010006440.1:0-133522 GCA_025379985.1 Phyllomedusa bahiana | reverse complement strand
GTCATTTTGGCTGCTGTTCAGGTGACATTCACTGGGGTAGAATATCACAGAGTTCTGAGCTATTATATTGATCTGGATGGAATAAAAATCATGTACCCAGTAATGTATATTTGAAGCAAATCTTCGAGTATGTAGCCATTGCAGCAGGCAGACATATAATAGGCTAGTACATACAAACATATAAATGGGTGGTATTCATGTACATTTTCTACGTCCCTTTTTGTTTTAATTTTTTCTATCCTTTCTAAGTTTTACTTAAATTTTTACTTTATTTCTGTGGAGGAGCAGGGGAAACAAACTATGATTTCCTTAGTTATTACAATTAGCAGAAGATCAGAAGACACAAACAGAAAAACTGAAAACTGAACGGTGAAATAGGGCAGAAGTTTAGAACAATAATAAACTCTCATCAATGAAAGAAAGACAAACAGAACAACCTATGGCAGAACGTTTTGTAGCCGTGACCACAACATCACAGACATGGAGCTATTGGTATTATAAAGAAATCTGGAATTTCAGAGATACAGGAGAGTCAGGAAGTACAAGCTTCTGACAACCTTGTAACAAGGACATCAGGAACAAATATTTTGAGTTTGGTTATGTATCATAGAGTATGACCGAAAACAAACACAATTATGGTGTTTGGAATTTTTTTCTGTGGTGTTCAACATACGGTATAAATGCCAAAAAATGTTAATACATTGGACATTTCTGGATGCGACAAAACCAATTATGTGTAACCTTTTTATATTTTTATTTGTAAAATGGCAAATGGGGGTTGATTTGCACATTTAATAGTTTCATTTTTATTTTATACTTTATACTTACCACCGCATCAAGTTTTTACCTCCCTGACAGAGCCCCATTTCTGAAATCTGACATGTGTCACTTTATATGAGAATAACTTTTTGACTCTTTACCTATCTATGTGATTCAGAGATGGCTTTCTTGTGACACCTTGTGCTTTAAGTTAGTAAGAAATTTTGGTCCATACAATCCTTGTTTATTTGTGAAAAATATCAAAATATCATCAAAATTTGGAAAGATTTGCCATTTTCAATGTTTAAAAAATTCTGCATGTAAGACAGATTAGACAGATAATTATTCCACTCAAAATAGTTTATAACTAAGGTCTACCATATGTCTACTGTAGGTTGGCATAATTTTTTAAATGTCTTTTTATTTTTTACAACATTAGGGGGCTTACAAATTTAGTAGTAATTTTTCACATTTTCAAGAAATTTTGCAACATTGATTTTTTTAGGGACCAGTCCAGTTCTGATGTGGTTTTGAGGGGCCTGTATGTTAGATACGCCTATAAATTACTCCATCTAAGAACCCACATCCCTTAAAGTATTCAAAGCAGCATTTAGGAAGTTTATTAACCCATTTGTATTTCACAGAAATTAAAGCAAAGTGGAGGTGAAAATTCAAAATTACACTTTTCTTGCAGATTTTCAATTTTTATCCATTATTCACTGGGACACGGTAGATGTGGCCAGGGAAATGCAACTCAATATCGATTCCTCCAATTCTGCCATTTTTAAAGCTAGCCCATATGTGGCCCCGATGCGCTATTTGGCTCAACCACAAGCCTCAGAATAAGAGGAGCACCTACTAGATTTTGGGGTCTCATTTTCATTACAATTTTCTTTATGTGCCATTACAGGTTTGCCGACACCCTAAGGTGCTAAAACTTAATAAACTCTCCTAAAGGCGGCGTTTATCAACAAATACCCCACAACTATGCTTCTCAGCTTAGATGCTGAGAAAGCATTTGATTCAGTCTCCTGGCAATTTCTTAACACCTCGTTGCGGGCTCGAAATTTTGGAGCACCCTTCCTGGATTTTTTAGGCCTTCTCCAATCTCAAACAACCACATTCTTAACAATAAACAACCTCAACTCCCTTCCAATCCCTCTCGCTCGGGGAGCGAGACAAGGGTGCCCCCTCTCGCCCTTGCTCTTTGACCTTGCCCTGGACCCCTTTCTGAGGTACATTCAGGCCTGGGACGGATTTCAGGGCATCACCATAGGGAGCGTGGAGGTTAAAGTATCAGCATTCGCAGACGACCTACTGGTATTTATCACTAGACCACAGGTGTGCCTGCAGAATGTGTTGAGAGAGATCGAGATGAAGGGGGAGCTCATGGGATTCAAAATAAACCTAAATAAATCCGAAGCTCTGCTATTGACAGGCCCTCCCCACCCACTTTGGATTAATAACTACCCCCTACACTGGCAATCCCACTCCATCACTTACCTGGGAGTCCAAATAACAAGAGATCCCACTAAATTATACTCGACAAATATTAACAAATTCATAACGGCCCTAAACCATAACCTAAATGCGTGGTCGGGATTCACGCTTTCGTTCATTGGCAGAGCAAACCTAATCAAACTTATTCTTTTCCCCAAATTGTTATATCTATTTCGGACTCTCCCCATATCACTCAGACCAAAGGATGAAAGATACATTAACAAACGGTTCAGAACCTTTATTTGGCAGGGTAAAAGAGCGAGGATCCCTCTAAACGTCCTGCAACAACAAAAATCCAAAGGGGGTATCAATTTCCCAAACATTAAATCCTACAATATCTCCGCTAACCTATGCATAATAAGAGATTGGATTACGGAAAACCAAATATACGCACCTGTAGAACTGGAAGCAAGTTTTTGCCCAGATATCCTCCTAACCAATCTCTTACACATCCCATTTCATGATCTCCCACCAGAGGTCAAACTTAACCCTCTGCTCCTAACCCCTTGGAAAACATGGCGCCTGGTGCGCCGCAGATTCACATTATCGGAGACGGTCTCATTGGGCCTGACGTTCGTAGGCAACCCTGACTTCCAAATGGGTAAACCCCATCCCATCTTCCGACGGTGGCACTCCGGTGGTCTCAGAGCGGTGGGCGACCTGGTAGATCCCCAAAGGAAAGCGCCACTTACTTTTAACCAAGCCTGCACTAAATTCAGCTTCATAGCGACCCATCTCTTTCACTTCCTACAAATCCAGAGCTACACAATCAAAATAATCCGGCAATTCAGTGATCTTGAGTGGCATGATAACATGCTGGGTAGACTGGCTGACGCACAGGACATTCGAGGCCATGTCTCGAGATACTATAAGCTACTTAGCACACCAATCCAATATGAGACCAGGGGGAGTGGCGTGGCGCGGTGGAGGGAGGACCTACCACATATAACAGTGGAGGAGATCTTGGAGACCACATTCAGAGCATCCAGGACCATTGCCAGTGTCTCCTACTGGGAGATGGCTCTTAAAGTGTTGCACCGGGGATATTTATCCCCCAGCCGCAACTATCTCGTGGGGGGCTGCGCGTCGCCGGCGTGCTCTAGGTGCGGGGAGGGCACGGCAAACTTGCACCATTGCTTTTGGGCTTGCCCAACTAGCCAAGCGTTTTGGAGCCGTATCCAACAATTTCTAGTCACACATACTGCCTTCATAGCACCTATAACTCCTGAGTGGGCCCTCTTTGGCATGCTGAGAGACACAGACCACCAACTGCCAAGACACACGAAACAATTAATATTCCACATCTCAGCGGCCGCACGAAAAACTATACTCCAGACATGGGTGGGTCCCAAAACTCCCTCGCTACGCATCTTTTTGGAAAAGCTCACATACTTATTACGCATGGATTGGGTGGAGGCCTCTCTCCAAAAGGAGAGCAGAGTGGAGAAATTCTTTTTAACATGGCAACCCATCATTGATATACTCCCAAACCACATACAATCACGTATTAACTCGTGCTTCAGTGCCACAACCTGGTACCTGGGACAGACGTCCAGAGGTGTACCTACACAATACTCTTAAAACTCTACACCCCGACTTCACAAGGTGAAACCTAAGTCTCAATATAAAGGTGGAGGTGGTTCCACGTGTCTCTAGTTCATTACCCACCCCTTACCCCCATACCCCATATTTCCTGCTCAGCAACCTTTATTAGCCAAGGACTACTGGGAAAATGCATGATGGTACTCAACATTACCATAGGGGGGGAAAAAAAAAAGAAAAAAGAAAAGGGGGAAAAAAGAGGGAAAGAGAAAAAACACACACATCCCGGGAACCGGAATACTACCCTCGGACCGCCACATTCTCTCGCAACCCCAATACCTCTGTCCGGATCTTGACTGAATATAAACAAGACGCATGCCTAACCTTGAAGACCTGAATGGACCTTGTCACTCCGGTGAAAACCACGGTTAAAAACTGTACCAGTCTCTAAGCCCCCAGTCAAATGAACTGATCCTCAAATTTCTGACCGGATCCTCCAGCACCCAAGTGCTGACCTTGACCCATTAGGCAGGATGGATGGACTATATTGGGGACAACAAGACCGCCATCTAAAAAGACCTTCCAAGAGACTCATCTTCAACGTTCACACCACCACCAGGCTCACAGCGCTAGTACCTGAGTGATAACCGACTCATGCTTTCTCAGAACTCCTAACCAACGCAAATATTATTTCAAACCATAAATTTACCTATTTTGTATCCCAAACGTATCCCTGCCCCCCTCCTCTCCCCCATATTACTATTATTATTTTATTTTATTTTTTATTTTATTTTTTTCTTCCCACCCCTTCCCCGCAACCCCTTGTTGTAAATAATATTTCAAAATTGAAAACTTTAATAAAAACAGTTTGAAAAAAAAATAAACTCTCCTAAAAAGACCCCATATGGAAAACCACACCCCTTATGGAAGGTATCCAGGGGTGTAGTTAGTATATTGACACCACACATGTTTCACGAATTTTATTAGCATTAGGCTATGAAAAAGAAAATATTTTTTTTCCAACAACCTGCAATTTTAGCTGGAAATGTTTCATTTTTACAAGAAATCCTGGAAAAAAAGCACCCCAAAATATGATACGCAATTATGTGGGTGTAAAATGCTGTTTGGGCGCATGGCAGTGCATACAAGGTAGGGAGCACTATTTGGCTTCTGTATCACAAATTTTGGTGGGTTCTATATCACATTTACAAAGTCCCCAAAGTACCAGAACAAGTGAAACCTTCCAGAAGTTTCCCCATTTTGGATTCAACACCCATCCTGGATCTCATTTAGGGGTGTATTGTGATTTTTGGGCACACAGGTGAAATAGTTCTGCCATTGTTTTTGAGGCTTAATTTTTACAATGTATGCTGTGTGGTTTAAATGAGAGAATAATTTTAATATGGGGTCTGTACAATTACAATGATATACATTTGATATAGTTTTTATGTTTTTGTCATCATAGTCTGACAGCCATAGCTTTTTATCTTTCTGTATATGGAGGTGATTGTGAGCTTGTTTTTTTGCGGGATGAGTTGACGTTTTTATTGGTATCATTCTGGGGTTCATATGATGCGTTTTTCATTTTTTACAGCAGTCACCATGCGGTATAAATGACATACTAGCTTTACTCAGCAGTTCGATACGATACAGCGATACCCAACTTGTATATGTTTTATGTTTTAATTCCTTTATACAATAAAAACACTTTTATTCAAAAAGGAAAACACTTTTTGCATCGCCTTAGTCTGGTAGACATAACTTTTTTATTTTTCTGTGTACAGAGCTGTGTATGGGTTTGTTTTTTGAGGGATAAGTCGATGTTTTGATTGGTATTATTTATGGGAGGAAAATGCTTTTTGATCACTTTCAAATCCATTTTTTGGAAAGCAGGGTAAAGAAAATACTGCAATCCTTGACAAGTTAGTTTTACTCTTGTGGGTCTATATGATTATGGCGATACCCAATTTATACAGTTTTTTTATGTTGAAGGGCTTACATAAAAAATATGTTTTTATTGTGCACAGTAATATTTATACATCGCTATCTTCTGATATTTATATGAGTTTCTGATTGCTTTTTATTAAATTTTATGCGCTGCAGGATGAATGAAAATCGCATTTCTTTGACTTTTTTTTTCTTTTTTTACGGCGTTCACCGTGGAGTTAAATAACATGACAGATATATAGGGTAGGTCATTACGCATGCAGTGAAACCAAATATGTGTATTTATTTGTATCTTTTTTGGAGCGACTGACGTTTGTATAGCAGAAAAGGGTGGTATATTTTTTTTATTTTATTTTTTTTGTTTTACTTTTTTTCCCTTTTTTGTATTTTTAACTGTTGTTTTACTTTTCCCCATAGGGCACTTGTATCATTGATCTTCATATCACTGATGCAATAGAGAACAGTACAAAACATTGCTGCTGTGTACATATCTCCATGGCGACGGTCAATCACTATGCCCAGTGACGTCACCGGCAGCCCCAGAAGTCTAACAAAGATTTCTGAGGCTGTCAGGTAAAACAGCAGCAGCCACGGGTGCTGAAGCATGAGGCCAGCTGTGATATACAGCTGGTCCCATGCTGTGATCGTACGGGCACTGCTTGAGAGCCCCCATGATGTCCAGGACGTACGCATACGTCCATTTGTGGGAAGTCACTTCCCGCTAGGATGTATGAGTATGTCCAATGTCGGGAAGGGGTTAAATACTTTTTTTTTTACACATTTAATTTTAGTCCCCCTACCGTATTTGACAACTAAGGGACGCGATCATCTGTACACCCTTAAAGGATGTTTAAAAATAGCGGCTTTACTATTTCCTGCCTGGAGCAGGAAGTAATAGAAAGTGGAACTTCATAAGGCTTCCAGCCGCCATATTAACAAATCCCAGGTGACTTCTGGTTCCGGCGCGGACATGGGATGAGCTAGCGGACGGAGCTCCTGAGCAGCGGACATTACCCGACAGCCTAAAACCTGCCGTAGATACCTGACCCACACAGGTCCACTACCAGACCCCACCGCTACTCAACGAGACCCTTGCGGGCAAGAGCGGCCACGGGAAGCCGGACTTAGAGGACCCGCCCGGCGCCCACCTACCACTCCTGCCTTGTGGCACTGATAGGCAGCGGAACGAGCGGTCTGTGCCAGGCATCATCTGCACCACAACGGACCCCTGAGAGCGCGCGGTGAGCGGAGCAGGCATCTTCTCGGAGGTATACCACCGACGCACACACCAGAACTGCAGACGCTGATCTCGTGCTGCATGCTTGTGGAAAGGGCAATACACTACGTGGAAATCCCTAAAGAAGCATTTATGCTATCTATCATACATGAAAAAACTTTGAGGACTCTCGGTTCACAAATTTTGATCAAAAGATGTTTAAGTGTGCCACGACTTTCAACGTGATCTCAAAATCGGGCAGTCCTATCCTATGCTATCTTTACCTCTCAATCGAGCCAAAACAGGCCCCACCGGGTCAACCGACCTCCATTATTCAGAGAGAAAAAATAAAAAACACCCAACCTGCAAGCTGCCCTTCTTATGACAGCCTGTGAGAGTGGGGGGGACAGAAAACCCAAAATGGAAGCACCCCTTTTCCCTTCCCCTATAGGTTAAAATCAATGTACACCAAGTATAAGTATGTTTCTGCACACAAAAACATTTCTGAAAAAACGTATGCAAACCTGGGTTGCCACTGGCAGGGCTGCGGCAAAACATGTAATTATACATGTACAACACAGACCGCCGCCAGCGGCACATTACTGCAAAAGGGCAATACACTACGTGAAATCCCTAAAGAAGCATTTATGCTATCTACATACATGAAAAAACTTTGAGACTCTCGGTTCACATATTTTGATCAAAAGATGTTTAAGCTGCCCCCGAATTTTCAACGTGATCTCAAAATCGGGCAGTTTCCCATCCTATGCTAAACTTTACCTCTCAATCGAGCCAATCAGGCCTCCCCCAGGGTCAACCGACCACCAGTATTCAGAGAGAAAAAATAAAAAACACCCACCCTGCAAAACTGCCCTTCTTATGACAGCCTGTGAGATGGGCGGGGACAGAAACCCAAAAAGGAAGCACCCCTTCCCTTTCCCCTATAGGTTAAAAAACAAAGTACACCAAGTATAACGTATGTTCTGCACACAAAAACATTTCTGAAAAAACGTATGCAAAAACCCGGGTGCCATGGCAGGGCCTGCGGCACACATGTAATTATACATGTACACACACAGACGCCGCCAGCGGCACATTACGCAAAAAGGGCAATACACTACGTGGGAAAACCCTAAAGAAGCATTTATGCTATCTATCATACATGAAAAAACTTTGAGACTCTCGGTCACATATTTTGATCAAAAGATGTTTAAGCTGCCACGACTTTCACGTGATCTCAAAATCGGGCAGTCCTATCCTATGCTATCTTTACCTCTCAATCGAGCCAAATCAGGCCTCCCACCGGGTCAACCACCTCCCCTTATTCGAGAGAAAAAAAAAAACACCCAACCTGCAAGCTGCCCTTCTTATGACAGCCTGTGAGGGGTGGGCGGGGAAGAAACCCAAAATGGAAGCACCCCTTCCTTCCCATATAGGTTAAAATCAATGTACACCAAGTATAAGTATGTTTCTGCACACAAAAAAATTCTGAAAAAACTATGCAAACCTGGGTGACACTGGCAGGGCTGCGGCACACATGTAATTATACATGTACACACACAGACCGCCGCCAGCGGCACATTACTGCAAAAAGGGCAAAACACAACGTGGAAACCCTAAAAAAAGCATTATGCTATCTATCATACATGAAAAAACTTTGAAGACTCTCGGTTCACATTTTTTTGATCAAAAGATGTTTAGGAGCACCTTTCGGGATCCACAGGCACCCCCACATCACCTCAATGAACCCCCCTGCCCCCCCGCGGAAGCGCCAATTCCCGCCCCAATTCCAACGGAAGGTACCAGGAGGGGAATTAGCCCAACCCAAACATCGCCATAACCTGTAAGGGGAGACCCCAAAGGAGATTCCTCCCAATAGGAAAACAAGACCCAGAAACTTTTTCCCCACAAAAACTAAAAAACAGTTTCCCTGCCCCTTCAGGGCTCGGCCCGAATAACGGGACAACAGCCGCCAAATTACTGAAAAGGCCCCGGGTTTCCCTAATAAGTATTTTGCATCTATTATTCAGAAAAAATTTTAAACTCTTACTTTTTTCAGATGTTTGCCTGCCAACTTTCAAACGTATTCAAAAAGGGGGTCTTCCAGCAATAACCTCCAAAAGACAATCAGGGGCCCCCCTGGTCACCGCATCCCCTTTTTCAAGAAGAAAAAAATAATACCACCCAAACCCAAGTCCCTTAAGCATAAGCACAGCAAAAGAACACCCCTTCCTTCCATAAAGAGACACTATCATTGCTGCTTACTACTGAAATAAGAACCCACATTGTATATATTCCTCTCTTCTGAAGACCCAATTAACAATACTTCATCCCCATGTGCACGCGTCCCTCCAACTAAGCTAGTACATGGAAAAATATATAAGCAAGATGGGTCGATCAAAAAATACCAAACAACCTCCAAAAAATGACAAAATACAGGGTCCAGCCCCCCCTGAACCGTCATTTCAAGACGACGTGCACGTTCACTCGCAGGATACATTCCGGATATCTACTACTGACGAGAGTGAGACACCAGAGAAGCTGGCAAGTTCTGCCCCCCCAGTCCTCACAGGCTCTCACAAAATTCAAGAAGCTGCCTCACCCCACACTGACTCATCTGCACACAGCTTTTAAGACATTGTCACTGAGGTTGCCAAACAAATCTCCTCAGACCTACAAAAATCGTTGATGGCATCAGTGACCAGATTGGTGGCGCATGTCAAGACCGAAGTAAAGGTTCAAGCGGAGAGACTAGACGAACATGATACTCTCATGAGTGACCTCAGAGCTGACGCCGAACGAACTAAGATACAACACTCTGACATACTCCAGGAAAATAAACGACTAAATGACAAGCTAGAAGACCTAGAAAATAGGTCTCGACGCAACAACCTGAGAATCCTAGGTGTCTCTGAGTCAATTCCACCTAAGAACCTGGCCATGCTATGCGAAAGAGAACTCCCGAAGGCTCTGGGGCTCACACACCCTTGCAAAGTCAAACGAGCCCACCGGCTAGGCCCGGATCTGAGAAGTGGCCCAAGACCAAACCAGGACGATGGTATCTCCCCTGCCTTGAGAGAAAGGCCTCGCCAAATTATCGTGAAATACCTGGACTTCACAGACAAGGTGACGATCCTAAGGGCCTTCAAGAGGCTAAAATCCGACCTTATCTTCAAGGGGAGGAAGATTCTTCTCTTTGAAGATTTTTCCGCGGATGTGGTGAGAAGGAGAAGGGCCTTCTCCCCAATTTGTTCTATTCTATTCAGTAGACAGATTAAATATGCCTTGTTATACCCAGAATTTTTAAAAATCTTCCACAGAAATGGAAATACATCGACCTTCCACTCTCCTGACGAAGCTAGACAATATCTAGATGGACGTGAGCCTGGCAACTCTAGACCCCCTTCACCTTCAACCTCGGACTATTCTACCTCACCTAAGGGATTTACACCCACTTCCAGAAGTGATCCCCGGTCCAGAGGAAATAACTTCAGCCCTCCCCAACATCCTCGACCTCCTAGCCCGAAGGAACAGAGAAAGCGACAGCCCACACGGGAGGTTCCATGACTGCCCTGACCACTTTCCATAAAAGGACCTACTCCCAATGGACACGGTGACTCATTGATTGTTCCTTATTATCAATACAGATGAGCAGAACTCTCTAATTCACGATGAATACCTGTTGACTGAGACTTTCCCCAGTATCCTTTCTATAATTCTGTTTGCCCCATAGCCTAGGCGGAGGTGACGTACCCGCCTATATTCACAGGGCCCCCCTGATACACCATGGGACCTCCCTTGAATCTGTTCAATCCAATATTTGGGGTGGTTGGACAAAACTGGAATGTGAATCTGAGGCCTTCCCCTTGCTCTTTGGCCCTGATGTCGGGTTATGCGTCCCCAGGTGTCGTTCTGTAGCTCCGCGGGGGGATACTCCCTTGGACCATTCTTCTATATGGGATGACCCGAGGGAGATCACTCAGGGGCGAGGAGGCCACCCTCCTGCATCATTTTGAGGTGGAGCTCCCTGCTTAATAGAACACTCCAGAATATTAGGTGCAATGTTAAGTTCTGGTTTATACTATTGTATTATTTTGCTACAGGTAATGTTGCCCACTTTCCGCTAGCTTGGAGAACTCCAGGCTGCTATACTGGTAACCCATAACACTTGCTCATCCCTAGAGGAAAAAAGTGAAGTCCAATCGCACAGTTGGTGGGAGGAGGTGGTGCTGTAAATCCTCCTCTCCAGAGTGCTATAGGCCGTAGTGCCTGTGTTTTTTACTTAATAGTTTTGTTTACACATTTATATCCACCAGACGAGTATTTAACACTACATCTAGTTAGTCTGAAATGAAAATAGTCGCTTGGAACGTCAAAGGCCTGCGTTCGCCGTGCAAACGCAAGATGATCTTGAGACATTTAAGACGTCTGAAGACGGACATAGCATTTTTGCAGGAGACACACCTAACAGAAGCCGACTACTTCAGGATGAAGGGCTCATGGGTGGGACAGGTCTATGGTTCCCCAACGGCGAATCAAAAAGCAGGCGTACTCACGATAGTGAGCAAACATTTACAAGGGACAGTGGACCGACACGAGCATGACACAGAAGATAGATGGGTTAATGTAAGGATCAAGATACAAGACGAAATATTTTCTTTTCATAATATATATGGACCCAACACGAAAAGCGGTGACTTTCTAAAACAGATGTTACCCATTATCCTAAATGACGACAGTGAGTTTAAAATAGCCAGTGGAGATTTCAACTCTGTGATCTCAGACTTAGAAGACAGAGATAGTAAGGCGAGACAATCAGGTACTTCCTCTCAAAATATTTCCCCATTAGCTGATTTTATTACTTCTCTTAACCTATGCGACCCCTGGAGATTGCTTAACACGGAAGGAAGGGAATACTCGTTCTTCTCACACCCGCATGGTACGTGGTCCAGAATAGACTACATTTTTATGTCACATAATATAGTATCGAGAGTAGAGGAGATCTTGATAGGTGACTTAGTTATATCAGATCACTCCCCTGTTTTAGCTACTCTGATGGACAAAATGCCACGAGGCTCCGATTACATCTGGAGGTTCCCCTCTTACCTAACCAAGGACGAGGAATTTTGCACCACTATACAGGGCTGGTGGCAGGAGTACCAATATTATAATGAAACACACTATGATTCTCCCCAGCTATACTGGGATACCGCTAAGGCGGTCTTGAGAGGTAAACTAATGGCCTACGTATCCCGGTTCAAAAAGATAGCCAGAGAAAAAATAGAAACCTTAAGTACAGATCTTCGCTCCGCATAGAATACCTTCCTAACTAATCCTATAGCTGAGAACAAAGCAAAATGGCTTGACGCCAAACGTCTCTATGAGACATGGCTGGAAAAACGAGAAACCCAGAGGTTATCTAGGAAGGAGGCATCCCTGTTCAGGTACGGAAACAAGCCAGGTAAACTATTGGCAAACTTTGCCAGAGGACCCCACCCGCCAGCCCCAATGCCAGTTTTAAAAAACCACGAGGGGACTATCAAAAGAAAGGGAGAAGAAGTCATTGATATTCTCCGGTCATTTTACAAACAGCTATACACTGATGAGAAGTTAGACCATCACTTTTCTAAAAGCTGGTTAAGTAAAATAAAACTTCCAGGCCTCTCAGACGAAGAGGTGGCAACCTTAGGCTCCCTGATATCCGCACCGGAGATTGAAGCCGCTATTACCAATCTTAAAAAAAATAAAGCCCCAGGTCCGGATGGTTACACTGGGGAGTTCTACAAAGCCTTAAAATCCCAAGTATCTCCGACCTTGCTGGCATTATTTAACTCTTACCTATCTGGGAACAAAATCCCTCCCGACACGAACACGGCAAACATTAAAATAATCCCCAAAGCAGGGAAGGACCCCCTGTTAGCCTCATCCTATCGTCCCATTTCCTTGATCAACGTAGATCTCAAATTGCTAGCTAAGATTATGGCCGACCGATTAGCCCCGTTTATTCCAAAACTCATAGGTAGCCACCAAGTTGGCTTCGTCCAAGGTAGGGCGGCGGTGGCAAACATTAGAAAAGTTCTACTTATACAAGATGAGGTCAGAAAGAATCCGCATCACCACCCCCACTCGGCACTGTTGACCGTCGACACAGAGAAGGCCTTTGACAGTGTCGCTTGGGGCTGGTTGGACAATGTCCTAGACAAAATAGGTCTCACTGGTCCATTCCGTACCTTTCTTCAGGCTCTATATCATAATCCAAAAGCTAGAGTGTGCGTGCCGGGTTTTATCTCGAAACCCTTTACCCTAGAGCGGGGAACACGACAGGGATGCCCACTTTCACCTTACCTCTTCAATTTAGCCATTGAACCCCTAGCATGATTTTTAATTGATACTGATACTTTTGAGGGTATCAAAGTGAAAGCGCAGGAACTAAAGTTAGCGCTATTTGCTGACGATGTTATCTTCTTCATGAAAGAACCCGAGAGAGACCTTCCGAAATTATTCCATGAACTTCAAAACTTTCGCAAATGCGCAGGATTCAAAATTAATGTAACTAAATCGGAAATGTTAAGGATCTCCCAAAATGCTAAACCCCTTTTGCTGTCCGACTACAAATTGTCACCACATCTATTAAATACCTAGGTATACAAATTGGAAAATCCCCTATTTCAATCTACAATCTAAACTATCCTCCCCTAATATTGAAAATAATTAGGGAACTAGATAAATGGTCCAAATTGCCCCTCTCGCTTTTTGCCCGAGGGCACCTGATCTGCATGATGAGCTTTCCTAAACTGCTATACCCGCTCCAAACAATCCCCTTGCTGCTGAGACATGCTGATATCACAATCATCCAAGCTAGTTTCACAAAATTTTTATGGTCACACAAACGACCCAGGATCTCAATCAGTAAATTACAACTTCCCAGGCAATGTGGGGGTATTAACATTCTGGACATCCGAAAATATAATTTAGCCTGTACCCTTAGGCATTGTATTGACTGGATCAAGAATACTTCAGTCTACTCCAATACGACCTTGGAGGCGCAGATAGCCGCACCTTGGAGCTTATCAGCTCTATTGCACACCAGATTTGCGAATATACCCCCGGATATCAGGTCCTGTGTACTTTTACGTGATACGATAGCGACTTGGAAAATCTGCCGCAAGTTTTTTAAATTGCCAGCGATGTACAGCAAACATATGCCCTTAATTGGCCACCCCGAATTCCCCCAAGGTCTAAATAATGGGCACATCAGTCAGTGGAGGGCTTTGGGGATCACTAAGGTAGGACACCTTGTCAATTCCGACAATAAATCCTACTTGACCCTATCTGAGCTCAATCGCTTATATCATGTTTGAACCACACACTTTCTTACATATGGGCAGATCACTAGCTTCCTGAAAGCAAGGGTACAACAGCTCAACCAGGAATTCCCCACTAACCTCTTTGATGACATTATTGGCCCAACCTCTAACAGTCACTCCCGATCCAAAATCTATGCGATGCTCCGAGACCCGACTGCTCAAATTACAGAATCGACCTTGTTCTCCCGATGGGACAAGGCATTCCCTGACCAGGACATGTCCCTCGCTGTTTTGGAAGGCTGGAATAAACTAGGCAAAGCCGTTATCAATGAAAAGTGGAGAGAGACTCATTTTAGATTTATTCACCACGCCATATACGGCTTCCACATCCCTCCACACCCAAACGCCCCTCTACGTAAAACAGCCTGCCCCAAATGCCTGCTGCCCAAGACGGGTCTTCTGCATGGCATGTGGAGTTGTCCTGACTCCTATTCATTCTGGTCAAACATTCATGCCACTCTCAGCCAAAAATGGGATCTCACATGCCCCCTCACACCGAAGATATTTCTGTTCCACGACTTCTCGGATGTTGACAAGTTCCACAAACTATTACACATTGCTCTACTAGCTGCAAAAAAATGCCTCCTTAATCATTGGCTGGAGTCTAAAACACCAGAGGTAGGAGAGGTGTGGGTACTAATGAAACATTACCTACATATGGAGCGAATAGAGGTCGAACTGGCCAAAGAGACCCGAGCAGAAACGTGCTTCGATTCTTGGACTCCTTTAATACCAAACTTCTTGAGCCCAATTGAGATAAAACAACTAATCTCCCCTTTCTGACTCACGAAATGGTACCTAGAGGGTGAATTGACTGGGACCCTTAGCAAGTTTGGGTTATGCTGACCCTACTTATGAGCAGAATGTGTATCTTCACATCTTGCTCCAGAGAACAAACTAAGAGGATATAAAACGCAATCATATCAATCGCCTGTGCTACGGAGGTTATATATTCTCCTCTCGTTCTGGTGGTTTTGATTTGATTTGAGTTGAACTGTTTAGATTTGAATTGTTTTGTATTGTTTGATTTGCTTAGTAGACATTCTACTTTATATCAGATATTATAAATTTTCCTGAACTATGACATGTTATGTATCGATGTGATGAGGAGTGGGGAGGCTCAAGGCAGAAACACCTGTGAGTTTTTTTCAATATTTCTGGGATTTTGGGCCCCGTTCCACTGTAAGTAGGGAGCTGGATCTAACTGGATCCAGCTCCCCACTTACAGCTAGTTGTCCCTCCACCTACCACTGGTGTCGATGCTGGGCCTTAACCATTCCTCACCAAGATCACTTGAATCTTTGTAGTTTTATCTGCTCAAGATTTCTGCTACTCTGTGATTACATAAAAGGTTATTTTATTACATTTGAAAACTTTCAATAAACACATTTATAAAAAAAAAAAAAAAAAAATCCCAATACATAGGAACTTACTGACACCAGAATGTTCCAGAACGTCCTGTGTTGGCAAGGGGTTAATGCAGCATTTGTCTACAGCACTGATTGGTATATCAGCTCTGCTATTGCTAGCTGAACCTGGTAAATGGACATTGGTAATACAAGGGTTTCAACAGCCGGGCATAAGGCTATGTCTACACAGCTAATGTTAACATGCCATTGAAATCCGACAGTATTTTATCATCACAATACCGTGGTGTTTGGAGTGGGTTTGCGCAAGAAAACGTAGTCGGTTTTTGTATCTCCTAGTACATTGAAGTGCACTAAAATCTGCTGGAAGATAGATCATGTTCTATATTCCAGCGCAGGTTAACGGTTTAGAAATCCGACAATAGAAAATAGTGTGCTATGTAGACTACAGCTCGGATTTCCTACTGCGGTCTGTGGGAGACATGTTAAAGTCAGATTTTCAGCAGATTCTAAATACTGAATCTGCCGAAAATCCGACCAGAAACCAGTGTTGTGGAGACATGGCCTAAGGCTACAGAGTTCTAAAGAGTAAGGATATGTTCACACGGTGTAATTGAGACGCGTACAGTACGCGAGTCGCTCCAAAACACCTGGCGTATTGCGGTGCGTGTCAACATACCCTTAAAAATACAAATAAAAAAACAACATAAAAACGCAATTTTTTATAGATATATTTTGATTGAGTAAAAGTAATAAAACATAAAAGTTATGTAAAATTTATATCATTGCAATGTACCAACCGGAATAATAAAGTTATCATGTCATTTACACCACACAGCGAACGCTGTAAAATTAAACCCAAAAAACAATGACAAAACTGAGTTTTTCCCCCCATTTTTAAGGCCCAACGATAAAAAAAAAAAAACTACACTTGGGCACCCAAAATACACAATACACCCCAAGATGAGATCCATGAGGTGTGTTGAATCCAAAATGGAGTGACTTCTGTTGCAAAGCCTCCTGTTGGGGGCTTTGCAAATGCGTCATGGCATCCACCAAAGTCTGTGCTCCAAAAGCCAAATAGCGCTTCCTCTCTTGTACGACTCCTGCCTTGCACCCCAACAGCCATTTACATCCATATATAAGGTATTGCTGAACCTTATATAAGAAATTATGTAACAAAATTTTGAGATGCTTTTTATCCAGGATTCTCTGTAAAAATTAAACATTTTCAGCTAAAATTGCAGATTGTTGGAAATACATTTTTTTCTTCATTTTCACAACCTAATGCTAAAGTTTTAGCACCTTAAGAAGTCCGAAAAATGAGACCCCTGAGTCCAGTAGGTGCTCCTCTTATTCTGAGGCTTGTGGCTGAGCCAAATAGTGCACTAGAGCCACATATGGGATATCCCTGAAAACGGCAGAATTCTGGGGAATTAATATTAAGTTGCTTTTCCCTGGTCACATCTACCGTGTTCTTGTGAATAATGCATAAAAAATGAAAATCTGCAAAAAAGTGAAATTTTGAAATTTCACCTCTACTGCTTTAATTCCTGTGAAACATTTAATGGGTTAATAAACTTCCTAAACTCTGTTTTGAATACTTTAAGGGGAGTTCTTTCTTAGATGAAGTCATTTATGGGTTTATCTAACATACAGGCCAATCAAAGCCACGTCAGAACTGGACTGGTCCCTAAAAAATTTATATTGCAAATTTTCTTGAAATGTGAAACATTACTACTAAACGATGCCAGCCTACAATAGACATATGGTAGATGCTAGTTATAAAATATTTTGAGTGGTATAACTATCTGTCTTACACGCAGACATTTTTGAAGTTTGAAAATATTTAACATTTTTCACAAATAAACAAGAACATTTTGGACCAAAATTTCTTACTAACTTAAAACACAATGTGACATAAGATAAAAGTCTCTGAATCACATGGATAGGTAAAATTGTCAAAAAGTTATTCTCACATAAAGTGACACATGCCAGATTTCAAAAAGAAAGGCCAAAACTGGCTGCTGAGGTAAGGGGTTAAGCAATAGACAATGTTTCTATTTTTTGTAACAGTACTATAACATAAGAAAAATCCTACATATTTGGTATTGCCAAAATCATATTAACTGAAAGAACTTAAAAAAAAACATCATTTATACTGGTGAAAGTAAAAACAAATTCACATTTTACACTACTTAGAATTTTTTTCCCAGTAAATTCTATGGTATGGAAAATGACACTATTAGAAAGTACATCTAGGCTCACAAAATAAAAGTCCTCATTTTCGGTGCTTCCTGTCATTTTGGCGGCCAGCAAATCAGCTTAGAGCAAAGAGCAAGGTGAGCTGTGTGTGTGACGTCATGACTGATGTGTATGTTTGTCATTGGCTGGAAAAATCACATGACCTCGTTTTGCATAGAACAGCGTTTCCTGTTCAGCATCAGTGTTTCAGTGTCTCTCACTAGAGCAGGACGTGTGCTAGGTCTCTCTCAATACAGCTCAGCTTCAGTTCAGAGACACAGTTCTTCTCTTTATACATACAGACAACTATGCTTTTAGCTGTGAACATTAGAATATAGGTAGATTAGAGAATTTCAGTTCTTAGTTAGTTAGACATAGACTTTTAAAGAAGCATCTAGCGCAGTACAGACGCAGGCGGGGGGTTGGGGGCTGTGGATGAACAGACAGGCAGGCAGGCTCTTGAAAGGAGGGTGTATATTGTGCAGCCCAGACTCTGCTTTAAACCTGCATTGGAATGGCATTTTTTTACCACTTTTTAGCCAGCACACCTCGCACCTGAGGTGAAATTGTACCTTTTATTTTGTGCAGCCTAGTTTTGTTCAAAGAGCCACCTTGTACTTACATTAGGATACAGAAATTTTCTAGTAACTGCTGGTGTATTTCATTGGTGCAAAAACCACCTTTTCTTATCCGTATAACTTTTAAATAGCTGTTTTTCACTTTGGCGCAGCCCAGTTTTGTTCAAAGAGCCACCTTGTACTTACATTAGGATACAGAAATTTTCTAGTAACTGCTGGTGTATTTCATTGGTGCAAAACCCACCTTTTCTTATCCGTATAACTTTTAAATAGCTGTTTTCACTTTGGCACAGCCCAGTTTTGTTCAAAGAGCCACCTTGTACTTACATTAGTATACAGAAATTTTCTAGTAACTGCTGTGTATTTCATTGGTGCAAGCCCCTTTTTCATTATAACTTTTAAATAGCTTTTTCATTGGCGAGCCCATTTGTTCAAAAGCCACCTTGTGCTACTTGGACGAAATTTTCTAGTAACTCTGGTGTATTTCTGGTGCAAACCACTTTTTCTACTAAATTTTAAATAGCTGTTTTTCACTTTGGTGCAGCCCAGTTTTGTTCAAAGAGCCACCTTGTACTTACATTAGGATACAGAAATTTTCTAGTAACTGCTGGTGTATTTCATTGGTGCAAAAACCACCTTTTCTTATCCATATAAATTTTAAATAGCCGATTTACCCTTTTGTGCATCCCAGTTTTTTTCAAATAGCCACCTTGTACTTACATTAGGATACAGAAATTTTCTAGTAACTGAAGGTGTATTTCATTGGTGAAAAAACCACCTTTTCTTATACGTATATCTTTGAAATAGCTGTTTTTCACTTTGGCGCAGCCCAGTTTTGTTCAAAGAGCCACCTTGTACTTACATTAGGATACAGAAATTTTCTAGTAACTGCTGGTGTATTTCATTGGTGCAAAAACCACCTTTTCTTATCCGCATAACTTTAAAATAGCTGTTTTTCACTTTGGTGCAGCCAAGTTTTGTTCAAAGAGCCAACTTGTACATACATTAGGATACAGAAATTTTCTAGTAACTGTTCTCGTGTGTCATTGCTTCAAAAACCGCAATTTATCATCCGTGTAACTTCTGAATAGTTTTTTTGCACTCAGTGAATCTCAGTTTGGCGCAGATAGCGCACTTGTATGACAGTTTGTTGAAAACTATCAATTCCTAGTCCTACTGGGCAGTTGTAAATCCCTGGGACTGAAGGAAGAACACTGTTGATTTTGTCTTATGGTTCTTCCACCAGACCGCATTTCACAGGTATTCGCTAGAAACAATTCTGTTTCTAATCCTAGTTGGCTGTAGGAAATTAGAGGGATTTAAGAATAGCTGTGATTTGCCGTCTTTCAATAAGAAACTGTCAAAAACTCTTCCATACCTTCTTAAATTTTTATCTTTCTGAACATGGAGTGAAATGCAGGTGGTAGGCGAGCAAAGAGGGGTGTAGGACATGAAGGTAGGGGTACGAGAAAAGGTGCTCCTTCCAGTGCTGGCGACAACACGCAAGCCAGCGGATCGTCGGTTGCAGGACCATCAGGCCTGTCATCGCTGGGTCGGTGCCCTGTGAATCTCAGTAACGAGCAGCGTCGCCAATCTGTTCTTCAGTGTTTAATGCAACCTGCATCCAGCAGCCTTACCTCCTCATCCTCCTAGTCACGGCCACAAATGTCATCATCAGCATCGTCAGCATCTGTCCAACATGAAGCGAAGGAAGCCCAAATGTCAACTCATGTACCCACCACTGTGGATAATCCATTTTTTGAAGACCTCTTTGATGACAAAATGTGGTTGGAGTCAGAAGGCATTTCAAAAGATCAAGAGGCCAAAGAAGATGATTTTGTCTGCAGTGCCTGTTGCTTGTAGCCCGCAACTCCAGGATGCAGAATGTCAGGACGAGGAAGTCACCTGTGTTGATGATGATGATGATGACGACAATGCGGATCCAATGTGGTCTTTTCAGCAGAATTTGCTTGCGAGCACTTCTTCACTGGACGAGGAGGAAGATGATGGGGTAGTGTCAGTACGGGTCCCGCCTCAAAAAGGGAGAGGGCGGTTGCACAAGTCCGCTGAGATTATTCTGCCAGCCATGATCAGCGGAAACACCGCTCCTCGCTTATCGCCGTCGAAAAGGTCCAGGACCTCTCAAGCCTGGGCCTTTTTCGAGCAAGCCTGTGATTCACCCAGCGATGTCATATGCCGCCTTTGCCGTAAATGCATAAGTAAAGGGAAGAATCTTAGGTGTTTAACCACCACCAACATGACTAGTCACATGCAGCGAATGCATGAGTTGAAATGGAGGGAACACTTGGCCAAAAAAGGCCACACCGATCCCGGGCTTCCAACCAGTGTCACACCTTCTGTCTCTGCCTCCTCCTCCTCCGCCACCACCAAGCGTTCCTCAGCTGCCCATGTCTCTCAGAGTCATGAGCAAAGATCAGCCTCCGCTTCAGCCTCCCCCTTCGCCCAAGTACCACCAGCTCCACCAGAGACCCATCCTACCCCTTCTCCTTCCACCAGTTTGACCTGCATGCTGTACAGCGGCCAGTCTAGCAGCCAGCCTTCTGTCTACCAGGGTTGGGAGCAGAAGAAACACTTTAACCCAAACCATCCCAAAGTCAAAAGCCTGAATGTCGGCATTGCCAGGCTTTTGGCCTTGGAAATGTTGCCTTTCCGTATGGTGGACACTGATGGGTTCCGCCACGTCATGGCCCTTGCCTGCCCCCAATACCAGAGGGCAAGCAGGCATTTCTTTTCCAGAAAAGCTGTCCTTGCCCTTACCAGCCACGTGTCATCTAAAATTTCAAGCACGTTGTCTGCATCTGTGTCCGGCAAAGTCCATCTGACCACCGATACATGGACTAGTAAGCACGGCCAAGGCCACTATATATCTGTGACAGCTCACCGGGTGAGCTGGGTGGATGTCTCTGGTGGTAACAGTGGCTCTGCACGCTCTTCAAAACCGCAGGGATGGTGCAGGGTTCTTTCCCCCAAGGTCCTCTGGTGGCATCACATGCCCAGAGAAACCAGGCCGTGTTGAAATTAATCTGTCTTGGAGACCGTCAACACACAGGTCAGGAGCTGTGGATGGCTCTTCGCAATGAGACCGAGCGCTGGCTGGGTGACAAGAACCTTGTGCCAGGCAAGGTGGTGTGCGATAACGGTCGAAATCTCCTGGCCGCCCTTAAGATCGGTAGGCTGGAGCACATTCCTTGCCTGGCACACGTCATGAACCTCGTCGTCCAGAAATTTCTAAAGTGCTACCCGGGTCTGGACTGCCTGCTGAGGAAGGCTCGAGGTCTAAACTCACACTTCCGCCGTTCGCACCCTGCTTCGTCCCGCCTGTCTGCGTTGCAGCGTCAGCTCGGCCTCCCCGTCAACCGTCTCATTGTTGACGTGGCAACACCTTGGAATTCCACCCTCCACATGCTCCAGCGATTGTGGCAGCAGCGCAATGCCATTACACAGTACGAAGTGACACATGGCCTGACAAGCAGCGGTGCGGACCTCGGGGTGTTGAGCCACTGAGAGTGGAGGCAGGTGAAAGAGCTCTGCACCATCCTTGCCAGTTTTGAAGAAGCCACCAAAATGGTCAGTGCGGACAATGCCCTTGTCAGCATGAGCATTGTGGTGATCTTAGTTCTGGAATGATCGTTGGACACTCTGAAACATCAGGTCCCACCAGCGATGGAGGAGGAGACAGACACAGATGCGGACACAGAGCCTTTCTCTCCGTCGAATCCAGAAGGCCCGACAGTTTCACAACTTTATCGGTCTTCATTAGGCAGTGGTTCGGGGTCCAGGGCTGGTGCAAGGCGGCGCCCCAGCTCTCAGGGTACAGCATCTGAGGCAAGTCAGGGCTGTGTTGAGGCAGGAGAAGTGGAGGATGAGGTATTCCTGGACACCGACGTTACCGATGTCCCTGCCTTGGAAAGAGGTTGGCACGGATTTGAGGCGGAGGAGGAAGATGAGGAAGATCAGTTTGCTAGTGCCCCTCGACCCAGAGGCTTGGGAAATCAAGGCTCCATCTCTCACATGCTTGGATGCTCCATTTCCTCCAACATGATAATCGCATTAAGGCCATCAAACTGAACAACAGTTACTGGGTGGCCACCCTCCTCGATCCCCGGTACAAAGCAAAACTCAGCACTTTCCTTCCACCCACCCAAATAGAGAGTAAAATGCAGGAATTGGAGACCGTGCTGATTGATCAACTGGAGACATCTGTTGTGTCTGCTTCACGTTCTTCAAATGTCACGGTGGAACAACATCAGCAACGTGACAGCAGTAGAGTGCCAAGTAGCCACGGCAGCAGCAGCAGGCATTGTTGCAGAAGCCTAATGGGGGACCTCTGGCAATCTTTATTTACCATCTCACCAATGCATGTAATGCAGGGCACACATACGACAAACAGAGACCGGCTCAAGATCAGCACAGCTGGAGGAGTCATTACAGACAAACGCATCCGGCTTTCCACAGATAATGTTGATCGTTTGACTTTCATCAAGATGAATCAGGCATGGATCTCTGATGATTTTGTAGCCCCAATTGCCGAGGTCACCGATTAGTTGCCAGTCTACTTCACGTTCCTCTTCAAACAGAAATGGTCCTCTTGATTTTTTTTTTTTTTAAATGATCATTTCTTACTGCAATTTTTATTCTCAGTTCCTAAAAGTTCATTTTGTTGGTTTTTCAATGAGGAGAATGTAAAAGACACCAATTGTACAAGGTTGCATGAAAAAAAACGTATTCCATTTACTCACTTCATCTTTAGAATTTTTCGCACTGTCAATGGTTTTGGGGTCATGGTGCTGTGAGATACAGCTATAATCAAGGTCCTTTGGAACAGAAATGTGGCTTCTAAGTGACATTTCTCACTCACAATTTTTTTTTTTTTTTTAAATTTAAAGTTTATTAAACATTTTCTTTATAAAACACAAAAGGAAACATAAAAATAGATATGCAGCCATGTAAAAGCATTAATCTCAATGTTATACAATCAAACAGCATGATATATGCAAGAAAAAGAAACAAAATACGCTTGGTATTACGGATCCCAAAACATGGATAGATAAGTGCTGCATCAGAGACAACTACAACCACAACAATAAAAACAAAAACAAAAAAAAAGAGAGAGAGAGAAGAAAAGAGAGGAGAGAAGAGGAAAATAAAAAAAAGGGGGGGGACATATCCGATCCATCAGGGCCCGGGGGGGAAGGCAACAAAGGAATGACACATAGAGCCTAAGAAACAGAAGTCAACACCAAGGGTCACGGCCTAGACATTCGACCATCCCGACAGGGCTTTGAATGACTGAGATTCATGATAAAGAATCCACGGTCCCCAAGTATGTAAAAATCTGCTAGCATCTTCCGCGGAGTGAGATATCCGTTCTTCCATACGGAAGAGAAAGGAGACCTCCTCAATCCACTCCAACACCGAAGGGGGTGAAGTCTGGCGCCAGCGCCTGGGTGTCAAGGTCTTCGCTGCTTGGAGGAGATGCCTGAGTAAAGATTTTTTGTAGGCAGATTGTGAAAAGTTAAACATATATAGTAGAGTGGCCTCTGGGGTGTCTGGAATTGAAACCCCAGTACAGTCCTTCATAGCTTGAAGGACCGTACCCCAAAAATTCCTAAGGGCATCACAGCCCCAACAGATATGGACCATAGTTCCAACCTCTCTATTGCAGCGCCAACAAGTATCCGGGACAGTGGGGTACCATTTGTGGAGGAGTACTGGGAGAGGATTTTTTAACTCGTTTCTTGCAACTTACATGCTATGACCGCCTTATGCGTTAGGTTAAAACATTTTCTCCACTGCTCGATAGTAAATGTTTTCTGAAGTTCTTTTTCCCAGGCTATGCAATAGGGAGGAAGAGAAAAGTCAGTTGAGGACAGAAGCCACTGATATATTAGAGAAATTAAGTGTCTAGGCACTGATGGAGTCTCCCTCACAATTTTTAACAGTGACTGAGAAGTCATTTTTATAATTTTTTGGGTCATGCTGCTGTGAAATGCAGCTATACTACAGGTCCTATTATAAAAAATGTGGTTTCTAACAGACATTTGTTCTTCACAATTGTCAAGAGTGGCCAAAGGGTCATGTTTTGAATTTTATGGGGCATGGTGCTGTCAAAAACAGGAATAGGTAGGACACTGTTAATGGACACATATTGCAAAATGACTTGTTTTTGCAAGATCTTTAACATAGCTAGCAATCCCTGTAGTGAGACAACCCGTTTAATACAATTAAAAAAAGAGAAAAAAAGATGTGGTTGGATTCCATCCTATTTTAACAATGTGTTTTCTAGAATTAAACTACTAAAAAAATTGCATGTACAAAATAGCTGATACAAATATTCCTCTGAATTGTACAAGGGAGGTACAGGAAGACTTGAAAAGATGTAGGTTATTCAGAGGACATGGTGTATGGAGCACATTCACCACCCCAAGAACAGAGACAATTTCCTCCAACACGTTGAGTAAAACGAGAAAAAGAATGCCAAGAAAAAGGGCACCTGGGTGAAACAGGAGCGTCAACCACCAGCATTTCCAAGTGAAGCTCAATTGGCCCGCACTCATATGGAGGGGCAAGGAGGCAGAAATTTCTCAAGCGCTACCCAGGTCTTGACTGTGTACTGAGGAAGGCTGGAGGTCTTAGCACTTTCGCTTCCGCACTCTGCTTCAACATGACTACTTTCGTTGCTGCATCATAAAGGCATTTTTTGTGTTAATGCATGACGGACGCCAACCTGGGCTCTCACCACACCCCCTGTAAATCGGGCCCTGCTAGCTGAACCTGCATGTTAATAGATGACGGACGCCAGCCCCTGCTCTCACCACACCCACTGTAAGTCCGGCCCTGCCAGCTGAACCTGCGTGGTCCACGTTTACAGCCTCACCCGCCTTGATTAGTAATTTCCTCCAACCCACTTGACAGTAGAATGCAGGATTTTCAGACAGGCGTCGTTGACCTACTGGGGACATCTGTTTCGTTTGCTTCACATTCTAATGTCAAGGTGGAACAATGTCACCAGTAGAATGGCAAGTAGCTCTAGCAGCAGCAGTAATGGAAAACGAGTTGTTTTTAATATAGTTTATTTCTTATTGAGAAATTTTCTGCTGATGGTCCATAAGGGCACCTGTGTGGGTTTTTGGGTCATGCTGCGGTCCAGAAATGCAATGTCCAGTTCAACTAAAATGGTGGTTGAAAGACTCCTTTTTCCGGCACTTTTTTAATCTGGGGGTCATGCAGGTTCGGGGCTCATGCTGTGGCCCAGGACATGGATAATCAATGTCCAGTTCAAGTAAATAGATGGTTCAAATAATACTGCCTTCTGGCACTTTTTAATTTGTGGGTGATGCAGGTTTAAGGGTCAGGCTGTGGTACAAGACAGGGATAGTGAATGGTGTGTGACTTTTTTTTCTGTGACTTTTATAACCTAAGTGTGTTGCCTAAGACTTATCCAGTTTACTGTTGTGGATGTTAATTCCAGCTTCTTCAGCCTGTTTGGGTGTCAGAATGAAGGTGTTGTTCCTCTCCCATAGACTTTAATGGTCATCAGCGATAATCTGTTATCAACTATCGGATATCGTCATGATAATTGACAATATCGACTATCGACTCGATAACGATTGTTGACACAATAGCTCATCACTAGTCCTCATATGTCTATGAAGATGGAAAAGTGAAAAAATAAAAGGGCTACATTATTATGACCAGCTGCCAGGAAGTGGTTAAAATGTGCCATGTTAATCAATATCCGGTTTTAACCCCTTAACGACCTTAGACGTATCCATATGTCCAGGTAGTTTGGGGGTTTACGCCCCTGGACGTATGCATACGTCCTGAGGATCGCGCGAACTCTAACGCAGAGTTCGCGCGATCGGCGCGGGGTGTCAGCTGTATATTACAGCTGGCATCCCGCTGCGTCGGCCCCAACCCGAGATCGCTCCAGGGGGGCCAGTTAACCCCTTAATTATCGCGACCATCGGGTCGCAATAACTAAGTTTGACACAGGAGGATATCGCTCCTCCTGTGTCTCTGTCGGCGACAGTAGCGCACGATCGTGCAGCTGCTGTGGGCTGACAGATAGCACGGAAGGCATAGAATGCTTTCCAGGTTGTCTGTGACGTCACGATGCCCGGCCGTGCCCTGTGGGCATGGCCCGGCATCGTGACTGACAGTTACCATAGGAACCAGTACACAGTCACAGGCTATGTACTGATTCCTATTGAATGAGGGATCTGAAGATCTCTCATTCAAATCCCCTATGGGGAAAAGTTTTAAAAAAAATGTGAAAAAGTAAAAAAAAGTAAAAAAAAGTGAAAAACAAGTAAAACACAAACACAAAAAAATAAAACACAAAAAAGAGCAAAAATAAATAAAGTACCCATATTTGGTATCGCCGCGTGCGTAACGACCTGCCCTATAAATCTGTCATGTTAATTTACCCGTACAGTGGACGCTGTAAAAAAAAAAAAAAAATCACAGAATTAGGATTTTTGTTCATCCCGCAGCACATAAAATGGAATAAAAGTGATCAAAAACTCCTATAAATGCCAACGTTGTACCAATTAAAATGTCAGTTCATCCCAAAAAAAAAGTCCTAACACAGCTCTGTATACGGAAAAATAAAAAAGTTATGGCTCTCAGAAGATAGCGATGCATAAATATTCTTTTACACACTAAAAACACTTTTTTTTTTTTTTTTTAAAGTACTTCAACATTAAAAAAAACTATATAAATTTGGTATCGCCATAATCGTAAAGCTAACTTATTACGGATACTTCACAGTGAGCTCTGTTAAAAATAAAAATAAAAAACACTACTAGGATTGCAGTATTTTTTTCACTCTACATTCCAAAAAACGGATTTAAAACTGATCAAAAAGTCTTGTCCCCCAAAAAATGATACCAATAAATACACAGAAAAATGTATGGCTCCATAACACAGCTCCATACACAGAAAAAGTTATGGCTCTCAGACTATGGTAATGCGAAAATGTGTTTTCCTGTTTGAATAAAAGTGTTTTTATTGTATAAAAGCAGTAAAAAATAAAAAAATATACAAATTGGGTATTGCTGTAATCGTATCGATCTGCTGAGTAAAGCTAGCATGTCATATCTAATGCAGAGTGACCGCTATAAAAAATAAAAATAAAAAACACTACCAGGATTGCTGTATTTTTTTCAAAACACCTCACAAAAACCTTAATAACAAGTGAACAAAGTGTTGTATGCACCCCATAATGGTACCAATAAAAGCATCAATTCACCCCGCAAAAAACAAGGCCCTACACAGCTCTGCATACAGCAAAATAAAAAAGTTATGACTGTCAGAATAGGACAACATAAAAACGAAATTTTTAATAGACTTATTTCTATTGTGTAAAAGTAATAAAATATAAAAAACTATATAAAATCTATACCATTGCAATTGTACCGACCCCCATAGTAAAGTTATCACATCATTTACACTGCACGGTGAATGCTGTAAAATTGAAGCCCAACAAACAATGGTGGAACTGCGTTTTTCCCCTACATTTTCATGACCCAATGCTAAAAAAAAATGATGGAAAACCTGTGCGCCCAAAATGCACAGTACACCCCTATATGAGATCCATGATGGGTGTTGAATCCAAAGTGGGGCGACTTCTGAAAGGTTTCACTTGTTCTGGTACTTTGGGGGCTTTGCAAGTGCGACATGGCCCCACCAAAATCTGTGCTCCAAAAGCCAAATAGCACTCCCTCCCTTGTATGCCCTGCCATGCGCCCAAAAAGCAGTTTACACCCACATGTAAGGTATTGCCGAACTTGGAAGAAATTGCTTAACAAAGTTTTGGGGTTCTTTTTTCCAGGATTCCTTGTAAATATGAAAAATTTTAAGCTAAAATTGCAGATTATTGGAAAACATTTTTTTTTTAATTTTCACAACCTAATGCTAAAAAAAAAATTGTGAATCACCTGTGGGGTCTATATACTCCCTGCACCCCTGTATATATACCTTCAGGGGTGTAGTTTCCAATATGCGGTCTATTTAGGGGTGTTTATTAAGTTTTAGCACCTTAGGGCGTCCTCAAACCTGAAATGGCGCCTAAATAAAATCGCATTGAAAATGAGACCCCAGAGTCCAGTAGGTGCTACTCCTATTCTGGGGCTTATGGTTGAGCCAGATAATGCACTAGGGCCACATATGGAATATCTCTAAAAATGGCAGACCTGGGGGAAATGATATTAAGTTACATTTACCTGGTCACATTTACCGTATTCCAGTGAATAATGGATAAATATTCAAAATCTGCAAAAATAGTGACATTTTGAAATTTCACCTCCACTTTGCTTTAATTTCTTTGAAATACCTAAAGGGTTAATAAACTTCCTAAACACTGTTGTAAATACTTTAAGGGGTCTAGTTTCTTAAAAGGTGTCATTTATGGGGGTATCTAACATACAGGCACCTCAAAGCCACGTCAGAAGTGTACTGGTCCCTAAAAAAATTTATATTGCAAATTTTCTTGAAAATGTGAGAAATGACTACTAAATGTCTAAGCCCTCTAATGTCATAAAAAAAGGACATTTAAAAAATGATGACAACCTATAGTGGACATAAGGTCGCTGCTAGTTTTAAACTATTTTGGTGTGAATCATTTTCGGTCTTGCACGCAGAAATTTTGGAACTTTCAAAATCACAAATTTTTCCAAATTTTCATGAAATTTTGATATTTTTCACAAACAAACAAGGATTGTATGGATAAAATTTTCTTACTAACTTAAAGCACAATGTGTCACGAGAAAACAATTCTCAGAATCACATGGATAGGTAAAAGTGTCAAAAAGTTATTCTCACATAAAGTGACACATGTCAGATTTCAAAAATAGGGCTGTGTCAGGAAGGCCAAAACTGTCCGGGTCTTCAAGGGGTTAATAAGTAAAACATCTAGGTGTTACATTTCATTTTCCTTTGTCCACAATTGCTGCAAAACTTTGTAGAATGAAACCAACACTAGTTAAACACTAAGGGCCACATGTATGAACCTGCTTAGGTCTAAAACTCACCCTTTTGCTCATAGGTTACTATGGGCAAAAAAGTGAGTTTTAGACCTAAACAGATTCATACATGTGGCCCTAAACCTTTCAAGAAATGAGAAAATCTTACCCTAGAATGTTAGTGAACAGAGTCTTTGCATTCTGAAGTTCTGCAATCAGCTTTTCTCCTGGCATGTCATCCAGGCACAGAACATGGCAGATGTTCGTTAAATGCTCTTTACTGACAGGGATGGAAAATGTCAGAACAATATGGAGGCACATCAGTCCTGCAATTAATCTATATAGCCGGAAATCAATTTCCTGTTTTCTATTTTTACCAATGAAGGGGTCCCAGATTTTATTGAGCAAAGTAATCATCAAATCATCCACCTGTATGACAGAAATCATAGTGTTATCACATGTAAACAGATGTCTTTTCCTTCTCAATAATTTGTACATGTAAAAGAAATAATTCAATTTAGTTTTAAACTAAAGTTTGTCGACATCTAACTTTGCACGTATGTTCTGAAACATCCGTGCAGAATTTGCCGGTTCTCCAATGAAAAGAAAGGGGTGCTTTTCTTGCTAGCAAGTTCTAAATTGTTTGGAAAGATGAGACAAGTGAGTAATCAATTATCGTGTTTAGAATCAGCAAGAATTCAAATCAATCAACCAATGCAGTGGTCACGTCTCTGATTTATATGACCATTCGGAACTGAACAACTCCGAACGGGATGTAAGTAGAGGCAGGGCTATCTTTTCCATTGGGCACACTAGGCAGTTGCCCAGGGGCCCCACAAATATGGAGGCCCCAGGTGGTACAGTACATGTATGTCCCAGGAATACAAAAAACATACCATGGATCCCTTGGTTGGCTTTTATTATTTAATTGTTTATGTGTTTTTATGACATGCAAACAGTTAAAAACTATGGTGGAGAAGGGAGCCAAAGGCCACTTAGTCCTGTAGGCTTCCGGTGTCCAGACCTACAGTAAGTGGCGTGATAATATGAGTGTGCTTGGGGGTGGCAAAAGGCATGGCCTAGTGTGATGTCATGTATTTGGGCAGGGCCCAATGCAGTGTTATGCCCGGGGGACCATAATGCTGTAAAGACAGCTCTGAGTAGAGGCATGTTAACCATGCAGTCAATCAGCAGCTGCAGCGGTGATGTCCCCATTCGGAAGTAGGAGATTGGAAACAGAAGACAGGACGGAAACAGAACTGGGATGAAAGATCAAGACTAGGTGAGTCTATATCTTTTTTTCCACAGCAACCTGCGATATTTTTTCAGTCTCAACCACTGACACCACAGCGGAAACCTGAAGGACCCATTGTAATTAATAGGGTCTGTCGGGTGCCGTTGATGTCCCGTTGATCCCATGGCTTCCGTTTTCACCTCAGCGACGAAGGTTCTAAACACAACCTCCAACTCAGATGTGAACCTGGCCTTAGACTGTACACTTCAGTCTAGCCACCACCAGACAGACTGGTGGTCACACATCTGTAACAAACTGGAAACATCTTTACCACATTTTGTCATTGTACATATCTAAAATTGTAATATCTCAATGTAATATTTGTAATAATAATAATATTTTGTAATAAAAACTAAAAATACCTTTTCTTTGCTATATTCCTTCCCACGACAATGCAGTGTTCCATCCAAAAATAAGAGAGACTGTATAGCCACATAATGAAATTGATTCAGTTGATCAAAAAAGCTGGACAAATTGATCTCATCACAGGTCTTAAGAATACTGTAAATGCTACCCAGCATGATTTTACCAGCTTTTCTTTTATGAATGAGTTTGTACCAGTCTTTCCAGTTCTTTACTTTTTCTAAAGTACTGCTATTCTTTTTCAGGCACACGTCATCATACTGATGCCACTCTGAGGATGACAAATAATAATAGTATCAATCATAGCAAACAATGTCAGTTACTCTGCTTGAAGGGAAACTCTAAGGCTATGTCCACGTGGCAGAGGACAAAATACTCGTTTTATTTGAAACAGTATCTGATTTTCATTTCTTTTAACCGTTTTTTCACATTTTTTGGCCGCAGTTTTCGGATTTCCTGGCCCATTCAACTGAACAATACTATTATCCACCATTTTCAAGTGAAACATGGAGGATTATAGAACATGTTCTAAATTTTGACCCCGTTTTCAGATTTAAAATCCAACCTCAGAAGATCCAAGCTATGTAGACTACAGTTTAGATTTTCTATTGAGGTCTATGGGGAGCATTTACAGTCAGATTTTTGCAGATTCTAAACACCAAATTTGTTTAAAATCTGACAGTGAATCACTGTCATGTAGATGTAGCCTTAGCAATAGGAAAGTTTCATATTTGTTTTAATGGGATATTCCATATATATATATTCCATGTCACACTCTTCTTCTTTTACTGTTTCGTATCTTTCGCTTTCACTCTGTCCCCTTCACATACAGTAACAATTGTCTGGACCAGGCTTTGTAAAAAAAAAAAATTCCTAAAGGGGTTGTCTGGTACTTTCTATACTTATTTTAATAGTATTCTAATGCCCTATAAAAATTTAAAAATGTAGACTTGTCACTCCCTCACCTCAGATCCAGCGTTGCACTGTCCTCACCCGCCGCTGGTCTACTATTTACTGTTTTCTTTAGCCTGAGACAGAACCCCCTCCACCCCATATGCCCCTTCCTGAGTGAAGTATGTGTTCCAAACGGTGAAGTCAGGAAAAGACACATAACCACTGTGGCAAATCAGCAGCTGCAGCGGTGACATCTCCTTCTGGTAGAAGAAAAGAGTAGTCTGACAGCAGATGAGGATGGCACAGTGCTGGATCCAAAGTGAGGGGAGAAGTGAGTTTACTTTTTTTTGTGAATGTATTTATTATTAATAATTTTTCAATAAAATTGCAGTACATAGTACCAGCAAAACAATGCATACAAAATGAATGGAAATGTATAAATCCTGAAATCACATTACAGAAGTATCTAACCCATGTGAAAAAGCCAAAACACAGTATTAAACCCATCATGGCTCAGCATATCCAGTTTTGCGGCACTCAAAGTAAAATACTGTGATTAGAAAGTATTTAGTACAAAAAAGAAACATAATAAACAAAAGATAGAAGGGTAACTTCTCAGGGACGGAGAAAATTAATGGTACAACATGGTTGTTAACTATAATTAGAAAGAGAATGTGTTACATTGAGTTAGGAGCAGAAATGATTCCTATGAGCCTTTATTCCCAATTTTGTCCCATTTATGTCCCATTTATGTCACACTTTTTTAAACTTGGAGAAAGTATTAAGACAGCCAGCAGCTTGTACTTTCATTGTGAAGCTATATTTTGTATTTCTGATAAAGAAGGAAGGTGTGGCCTTTTCTAAAATCTCACTACAAGGGATAGCAGATGGGTATCAGGCAAAGGTAGTGTTTCTAAGCTAATTGATAAAACAGCCAGGGCTGCTGACCAACTCCTAATCTCTTTGAGAATATTTTAACTTAAATTTAGTATATCCCATCAGCAGGCTCAGTCTAGCCCACAGTGGAGCAGGGGAACCCCCTGGTGGGCCCCTGGGCATGGAGGGCCTCTTTCAGTTAAAAGTGCAGAGTAAAAGAGGCAGAAAGCAAGTGCAACAGTCATGGGCAGTCATGTGTAGTAGCTATATAATGGGTCCCAAGAGGAACTCCACTAATGGACCCCAAGAATGAACACCACCGGTGGGCCCCAAGAATTAGCTTTTGGGCCCCAGAATTACTGGTGGGCCCCAGACACTTCAGTCTTACACTATGGCAGAGGGAGCCAACTTCTGTATAACATCTCCAGCACAGGTTAGAGTAGAATAGAATATTTTCGCTTGATGGGACATATACCATCTACATAATTTCTACATGATTCCAGGTCAAAGCATTTAGCTGATTTAAGATGTAGAGAATAGACAACATTTATTGATGATCAGTAAAAGACGCTTTGAGATCTATTTCTCAGTTCATCACCACTAGGTCATGAGACTGAGGATCAGGTAAGAGAACTTTGAAGCAGATCGAGAGTTCCCACTGTATTTTGGCTGGAGAAGAGGATGTGTCCACCTTTAATTCAAAAGAGAACAAAAAGTGTCTGATACAAAGGTATTTTGTAACAATCTTTATTGGACAGATCAAATTTCTCTCTGATCCAACTAATGGGTTATAGAGTAGTTTTGATGCTAATATCCCTTATAGTAGAAATGCCATGAACTGTCCAGCTTTAAAAATCAAGATCTGGAAGAATACCCTGAATAAAAGAGAGGGTAATATTCTTCTACCTGTTGCTGAAATAATTGAGCAGCCACCAATATTTGGTTTGCTCCAAAATGGTCTTTTTGTAATAAGATATCATATAAGGACATCCTAATCCCCTTTTGTCAACAGGAGTGGAAAAAAATCCTCTCTGCCACCATCGTTCTCTTGTTTTGCCAAAAAAAGGACACAGGTTTTTGAAGGAACGACAGTTGGGTTACAGTGAAGTGAATTGGAAGATTTCTAAAGTAATAAGGAATTTTTGGTATAATTTTAACAACATTAATGTGTCCCAACCAGGCCTTAGAGTAGTTAGAAATATCTGTTGGAATAGTTTTACAAAGATTATTGTACTTAATGAGATGAAGTTTAGGGGTGGATAGGTCAGAGAGATTCTAAGATATGGAAGCTCACAATCTGATCTTTGGTGTATGTAATGTGATTAAATAATAGGCTATGGTAGAAATTTCCATATTTAAAATAATGGATTTAGAAGCATGTACATTATAGAAAAAAGACTGAGCTGAACTCATCTAGAAGAAGTGACAGGTCTCTAACAAGACTGCTTAGAGCCAGAGATATCCAGATTGATGTCATCAGCAAATAAGCCAATTTTATGTCGCTTTGTAGCTGGAAAGCACTAAATTTATGACCTGCAGTAGAACAGGTTCATAGATTCAGGCGTCTTCTACGCTACTAATGTGCACAATAAAATTGGCACCTGGGCGCCAAAAATCATACATGTCGCCCAATGTGTCACGAGAAAATAATCTCTGAATCACATGGATAAGTAAAAGTTTCAAAAAGTTAATTTCACATAAAGTGATTTAAAAACTGGGGCTCTGTCAGAGAGGTCAATACTGGGTGGAAAAAAAACGTGCGGTAAATAGTAAGCGTTATTAAAAACACATAAAATGTCTATAATGCAACTAAACACGCACCAAACATAGAAAATATTACTATAAACCATTAGTAATACAGAGACATACAGTGAATAAGTTAAAGTTTCTTAAAGTTTAAAAAGATAAGGCTACAGTGATCTCACCTCCTTTAAGGGATAATTCTGATGGAATATACAGACAACGGTTGATATAGTGAGATTTGTGTTGTGTTTCACAGTAAATGTACTCATATTCTTCACATCTATTTCTCTTTAGAAAATACTTGTAAGGAATGTTTTTGTTCAGATTGTCCTTGGGCACATGAGTATGTCCTTCATACAAGTATCCAAAGTCCTTTATGTGTCTAAAAATAAAGATGAAATATAAATGAATTGTTATTGAATGAATGAATGAATGAATGAATGAGTGAATGAATTTTATTTTACAGATTTCAGTTTCTATAACAAGATTGTTTCATGTTATTTAAAACATGGATAAATCCCAGCCACAAAGACCTTCTTCAGTCTATGTTCACACAGTGCAGTTTTTATATGGAAGTGTATGGGCAATAGATTCCTGATGGATAACATCGGTGAAGGTATCCTTTGGATGATGAAATTTTTTTCAAGTTTGATTAAAATGTTGAACCATATATCTTTGGATATCTTGGGTTTAGAAACAATATATGCACAAGTATTGTGCCACTTCAAATATAGATATTCAAATAACCAATTAAATGAATAGAATGAGGCCTCAGCTTACAAAGTAGAACAAAAAAACAGGAAAGGCAGCTAATTTGATCTGTTGAAACCTGTTTAGGGGGTATTCCCATCTCACACATTTACGCCATACCCATAGCCAAGTACTGCTTGGTGCCGCAGCTCTCTCTGTTGACTTCTATAAGATTTCTAAAAGGTAATGGAAAGCTATACAACCGTGGCCATCTCTCTGTGACATCAAAAAGGAAAGAGGTTTTGGCGGAACCCCTGGTCTGGATATGCATTGTAGATATGTTATATGTCTGAGAAGGGAACACCTCTTAAACTAATACCAGGAATAAATATTATGAAACAGAAAAATAAAATATTAGATCAGTTTTGTTATAATTGTATGAATAGTGTTAAAAGGAATCACCAAATAGCTTTTTTTTTTTAACTAATTAACACAAAATACTGAGCGTTATTCTTTTTTTCTTAGCCATTTTTATTTTGTCATTGTAGTTTTCTCAATCCAGTTGTCTACATAGGATTGTGGGGAAAGCTTTCTTTCCTGCAATGCTTTTAGCAGCATTTAGAGAGTCTTTAACAAGCAGTTTAATGAACATACAGAGGAAGCCCGTGACTGAATCAGTCCCATAGACTTCTATAGAGAGTTTTTTCTAGGCAGCTCTATGACCTTGAAGAAGTTAGTGTGCAGCAAGAGGATAGGGAGCAGACCATTTCTATGTGACTGTTGTATCCTGTGGTAACTATACACATAGGTCACCTTTCAGTGTAACCCTGCATCCACTGATAAGAGCAACATACAGAAAACCTTCCTACAGAAGTTATGACTATTAGGGTATGTTCATACAGCTATTTGCGGACGTTATTCACTGCATAATTGTGTTGCAATATGCCCAAAGTATGCCCGCAAATATGGGAGCTATGATTACCTGTTTCTCCAGCGCATAGTACCGTGCTGGATAAAGAAGTGACGTCACCTCTTACTGGTTGCGAAAGTGAAAGCCTATGGGAGCTGTCAGAGAACATTTAGTAGTACATGCTGGCCATCACGTATTTCTAAAACTTCTGACATAGTGCGGTCTACACGGCAACCTGGACAGTATTTAACAATCGCTGTAACGCATTTTGCTTTGCGGAACTGCAGTCCAATTTTATGTGTGAATTCTAAATACTGAATCCACTTAAAAAATCCACCAAAACCAGTGCTTGTTTTGACATAGCCCTTAATAGCCAAGTGGCCAAATTGAATAACTGCAGATAACGTAGAGGACTTAAGGTTTTGCCTTATTCTGTAAGATGCAGCAGTTTTGGGAGCATTTTTAAGTCTTAAATTTTGGGTGCAGTTTATCAGCTAAAAAAGTTTCATCTTATTCATGAGCTGGCGATAACCCCACACCCCCTGGAGGTTAGCCCCGCCCGCTCACAGGTGATTAACCCTTTACTGTGAATAGTAAGAATCCGGTGAATAACAGAAAGGTGGGCGGGCTATAAGTTGTGGTGGCCGGGCTAATGAAAAGCTGGTCTCTATTCAGGCTAGCAAACTGCCATATTTAAGCATTAACTATCTAAAACTGCTGCATGCTTACAGAATAAAAGAAAACAATGCAGAAGTCCGCTCTGTCTGTTCACTAGCTTGTGCTGTCCTTTAAGAACGTTAAAAAATATTGAAAGTGATTAGGGAAAATTTAAAAAAAAACAGAAATATCTTAAAAAATGTGTTTACATAAAAACATGAGAAACAATAAGTCATCTATTCTATTAACCATTCCTTTTAAAAACTACAGTGGGGAAAAATAAGTATATTATCACAAGTTTGCAAGTATTTCCCGACCTACAAAGAATAGAGAGGTCTGTGTAATTTATGTATCGTAGGTACACTTCAACTGTGAGACACAGAATCTAACACAAATCCAGAAAATCATATTGTATGATTTTTAAATTATTAATTTGCATTTTATTGCATGAAATAAGTATTTGATAACCTACTAACCAGCCCTCCTTCTCTGCACTCATTACCTGTATTAATTGCACCTGTTTGAACTTGTTACCTGTATAAAAGAAACGTGTCCACAGACTCAATCAATCACACTCCAACCTCTCCACCACGGCAAAGGGGTGGTCTAATGAGACCAGGAACAAAATTGTACACCTGCACAAGGCTGGGATGGGTTACAGGACAATAGGCAAACAGCTTGGTAAGAAGATTGGCGCAATTATTAGAAAATGGAAGAAACACAAGATGACAGTCAATCTTCCTGCAGCGTGAAATTGCTGCTTTTACCCCGATATACTACTGACACATACAGGAAAATGGAGCACCAAATCAAAATGACAAGGATCACTTCCAGCATCACATGTAATGCAATCAATTAGACATACAGGTAAGGAGGATATTTTTTTGGTTCAGATTGCTTCTTCCTAACAGGAGTTAAAACATTGTATGTGTCAGGGACCGGTCAGGGACACACACACAGACAAGTGGGCCCTGACTCTGATCCCAGCCCTTGTCCCTGCCTTTTGGGAACGTACTCCTTAATAGTGCACGGCCCCAACCTAAAGACTGATGGCTGCACAGATATAAGGTGCGAACACAAACAGACAAACAGATACAGAACAAATAAAATGTAGTCAGGCGGTCCAAGTCGGCAACAGTACGGGCAGCGAGGTACAGAGACGTGAGACAAAGAGGATAACCGGGGTCCAAAGTGAAAGGTCAGGAGAGCACAGAAACAACAGGAGAACAGACGGCGAACTACAAGGGAATAACCTATAGCAGGCAAGGAGGGAAGGAAGTGGTAACTATAAATAGGGAAGGGGAAGAAACAGAGCAGAAGTGATAGGGAGCAGAACCTGTCCATCACCAAGAGAAACGAATAACTCAGAGAGTGCTGGAAGTTCTGGCTAAGTGATGAGCGATTACGTTGACTATCGTCATCGGGTTCGATAGTCGATATCGCAAATATCAAGACGATTCCGAAATACGATAATAGTTATCGCCGATGACCATTAAAGTCTATGGGAGTAGTAACAACACTCATCTCTTACACCCAAACAGGGCTGGAGAAGCTGGAATTAACATGGCACAACAGAAAATGGAATACGTGCTACATCTTAAGGCAACACACTTCGTTATAAAAAGCCACAGAAAAAAGTTACACCCATTCACTATCCCTGTCCTTGTACCACAGCATGACCCTTAAACCTGCATGACCGACAAATAAAAAGTGCCAGAAGGCTAGTTAAGATTTGAACCATCATTTTACTTTGAACTGACATTGAATAGTCTGTCCTGGGCCACCGCATGGAGCCCCAAACCTTCATGACCCCAGATTTAAAAAGTGCCGGAAAAGGAGTCTTTCAACCACCATTTAGTTGAACTGGACATAGAGCTATCCCTGTCCTTGGCCACAACCATGACCCCAAACTGCATTGCCCCCCCGATTAAAAAAGTGCCAAAAAAAGGAGTCTTTTTATAAACATCTATTTAGTTGAACTGGACATTAAGCTATATCTATTCCTGTACTCGCAGTATGACCATTAAACCTGTCTGAACCACAGATTAAAAAGTGCGTGGAAAAGGAGTCTTATAGAACCACCATTTTTAGTTGAACTGGACCAATTGACTATGCCTTTGTCCTGTATCCGCAGTATGACCCACCCCCCCCCAAACGGGGGGGGGGGGGGGGGGGGGGGTGGGGGGGGGGCCCCCCAATTTGGACCAACACCCCCCCCCACCAATTAACCTGTCTGACTCCACAATTAAAAAAGTGCTGGGAGGGGACTCCGGGGCGGGACCATGATGCGGCCGCATCTTAGAGGAGCTCTGCTATTCCCACAGACAAATCCAACCAACATCGGGAAATCATCTGCCGTACAGAGAAAACAAGCTCAAGACGAGGAGCACTAACAAGCGCAACCCGAAGAGCCCCAACTTGTCAACCCCGAGGACAAAGGGCTGCTTCCGCCCTGACACACAGTGATCGCGGAGATCGGTGGCAGTCCAACAACCGCCGGCAGAGAAGACACGGCAAGACACAGCTAAGCACTATACCGCCGGCGTGACCATGCAGACACCCGCGATTTAAGAGGTTGAGAGGCGACAAGGAGCCCTTCGGGAGCCTGCCAAGGCACTGGAGACCGGTGCCCACCAGCTGACCAACGCAGGCGCGCTCCGAGCCCCTTCTCCAGCAACTCAGGCCAGAGCCACCGAGCGCAATACCCTGAGCCACAGCACTCACCCGCAGATAAAAACCGCGTGTGAGAGGAGAAGAGGCGACAAGGCGCCATCCGGGAAGCCCGCCCAGACACCGAAGTCCGGCGCTCACAGCAGACGCGCTCTGAGCCCCTGCTTCCTGTAACGCCAAACCGCCAGCACATGCACACGTGGACAACGAGTGAGGCGCCACCGCAGCAAAAATAGCCCAGGAGAGGAAAAGACCAGATTGACAGCGTACGTGCCCGGGGTCCCTCACCAGATTGCTACTGCAACGAACCCCAACCGGCTCACATCTACAAGTGGGACTTGTGTCCACACCGCAGCTGAGTGAGATCGGCCCAGAGGACGGACACTGTATACCCCGAGGCCCGGGCTAAATCGCGCCAATTCTGCCTCCCCTCATGCAATTCACCCCCATTCTGGCGGGAAACGGTCGCCATCTTGAGGGGCGCCCTCAATACCAGGCGGGCGGAACGGCGGCATCTTATAACTAAACGTCGATTGCTGTCAGCGCTTGTGGGTCCGCAGCCCTATTAGAGCTCTGACACCCACCATATCTGACAGCACTCTACCCCCTATATAAAGTAAGACAAGTAAAGTGACAGTAATGCAAAAGCGACTGACAGAACTGCAATCCTGAACGATAGACTAATCTTAAACTACACAGGTCACATCGCTCATGGTCCCAACACGACACCTATTGACCTATTGGCAGACGCACAACACTGGAACCTCTGTCACCACGAGACAACAAAAAGCCCCCCGTTCCCCCCCTCCCAAATTAGAAAAAAAAAACCTTTTAAGGGCGCCCCCCCCCCAAAAAACTCCATAACCACCCCTTTAATTACATAACACCCCAAAAATCCTTGAGCCTTCACAGCTACATAAATCAAAAGAGGTTGTAACCACCCAAAAGCTCACAAAGGGGAAAACCCAGTAAAACACACCCCAAACCAATTACCATCAGCCACAACACGGGTTAACGCAACACTACTCTATCCAAACAACTGCTGCAAACCCTTATACGGAAGCGGTGGGCCCCCCTGTGACACACACCCAAAGCTGTCAATCAAAACCCCAAAAACACGGGCCTCCTTGACCCAATGCCCTGGAACATACAAGAAATCACCCCACGGCATCTTTGAGAAAAAACAAAAGCTCAGCACAAATTCCTGACTCACTTCTCAAACTAATAGAAAGTACAACACGACACCTGCGGGCTAACACCCCAAACCCGGGCAAAAACTCAAAATTTTCCCCTCCCCTTTTTCCTTGTCTCACCACCAAGACGCTGACAGGGGGGAACTGATGCAACACTAGTAATCACCCACTGGGAACAAAAATCTTGTGTCTCTCTCACCCCCAACATATAAAATTTCCACATCCCATGGAAAAGATCTAAGGTCACAATCCACACCCCACCACAAAAAAGGGTTTAAAAAAAAATCTTCAATACCCTTAAAAAGGACCCCACAAACAAAAAGGGATAAAACTAAACCCAAAACGCAAAAAAAAATTTTATCAAAACCCCCACCTCTCCACCAGGTTTTTCCCAAGAGCTATTGATAGATAGTGACATCACCCCGCCAAACCCCTGTCCCCCCGTGCCAAACCCCACCCCATGCCGAGCTTTGACGCCGAATGTGCAGCCCAGGGGGCCCCATGAATATCGATACCCTTACTCCAAAATTTGACAGAAGAAAAATTTTTGATCCAACCCCCCCTCCGAAAATTCAGCAATTGACCAGATCACCGAAACGCAAAGAAAATAAACGAGTTGGAGCCAATTTCTCTTCCTTGAGTCAACCACACAACAACGAAGGGGAAAATTTGCTAAATCCCAAAACCGCTGAATAATCCTGCGTGAAAAAGCTGGGATCTAGAAACGGGGAAAGGGGGGAAAAACCTCCGGTTTGTAAAAAATTCCTGAACAGGGGGTCCCCCAAAGATAAAATCCAACAGTCCCTTTGGTGGACGACTTGGGCTAAAGCCTGCCCCAAGCCCTTTCCAAAAACCCCCCTCTGCTCATCAAAACGAGCCCACCGCTTTGGGGCCCCCCAAGGGGTAGAGAGACAGAAACCGAACCATAATTGCCCAAAACCTAACTGGCCCAATCAGGGAGAGGGTGATAGGGCATACAGAGGGGCAAGTTTCACTTCAATTTTAACAACACCCCCTCTCATTTTCCAAAATTTTCCCTCTCCCCTTCAGTCGCGATAAAACCCAAAGCATTCACACCGATAGGTTTTCTATATGAAAAAAACATAAGGTTTAAAATTTCTATTTTCCCCCTCGCCTGAAATGAGCCCCGAGGGCCCACCCCATTTTCTACGAAGCCCAAAGGGAAGCGCGGCGTCCCCTTCCCCTGTCACCTCCGAGGGCTTTTGGCCCTAACGCACTTTATTAGGGGCTAGCCCAAACGTGTTTAATGGGGCCTGGAAAAATTTTTACTGATCGGGACTTTTGCCCGTTTTTTTTTTTTAAATTATGACATTGATTGTTACTGTGCAATAAAAATTCCCCAATTTTTTGCAAATGGTTTCTACTAACCCTTGTTTTTTTTCCCCAGTTTTTCTCCTCTCCCCTGCCTGGGGCCCCAAGGATCCTAAACACATCAAAGGCTAATCCCTTTGGAGGTGCCCCCTCCCTCTCGGGGAAACAGTGGACCCCCATCGAAGAACAAGATCACACGCACAATCGAGGGAAACGCGACAGGAATAGGGTGAGTACCATCCAAAAAACCCCCAACCCCCCCTACCACACATCCACCCTCACTAAAAATTAACCCGCGGAACTTTTCGGGGCTGAACCCCCGAAAAAACGCAAAAAGTGATATCACACATTAAAAAACTTCGACCCCACATCAACTTCCTACAAGAAACACATTTTAAAAAAAGGCGAAGATAAACTCTTAAAAGGGCCCCCTGGTAGGAGATCATACTCGGCCTCTACACAAACCCAAAAAGCGAGGGGTACAATACCTTTCACTCATCTATTTCCCCCGTAATACACGCCAAATATGCTGATCCCGGGGGCAGATTCCTCTTACTAAGACCACCATAAAATACAATCAATTTCACCCCTTCTCAACATATTTTCTCCCAACCAACCCAATGCTCATTTTTTTTGCCGGAAACCCCTATAAATTTTTTGCTAGGGGGGAAAAAACCCACAAAAATTTAAAAGGGGGGTTTATTTTTAAAACCACTCTCAACCCAGAGCGGACGTCGTCCCCCTCTTACACATGGGCACCAAAACGCTATACGCAAACCCTTTTAACCAAAAGGATATTTGATCTTTGTGATCCATTTGGGCCCTAAACGCTCAGCCAAAGATTTTAATTCTACTCCAATGTACATGAAAAAATCTCCCGGGATTTTATTTTTTTTTTCGTCCGTCTACTCTCATTCCCCCGGGTTTTGGGAACTGACATAGAAAAAAAATCGGGAATCTCGGGCCATGCCCCAAAATTTGGGCCTTTTTAGGCCAACCAGGGGGCCTCTTTTGCCCATAAAAAATTGGGGCTTCCCTCTCACCTGGTAAAATTTGGGAAAACTTTAGACAATTTCCTTTAACACATTGGGTCAATTTGTAGACATAACCCCGGAACCTGTCTCCGATTGAACCTATTCTGGCCTACGTCTAAAAGGGGTTTTAAAAAGGGGTCACTTCACCTCCCACCTAAAATATAAAGGGAAAAAATCCCCCAAACAATACGCCCAATTAAACCTGACTTAACCAAAGGCCCCCTCCGCCTATATCACTGACCCCCCCAAACCCCCTGACAAAGAAAATTTCTGGGGGTCCAAAAAACTAATTTGGGAAAAATATTTACCCGGGACAAGGGGAAAAGGGGCACGAGGGGGATACAAACAGGTACTTTAGAATGGGAAACAAGATCAGCTCCCCCCTAGCAAAAAAAAAAACCAAAAAACCCCCGTCACCAGAAACCCCCATTTCCGTTTTAAGGACCCAATACCAACCCGCTGACCATTCTCCTAACACCATACAGAAAATCTTTTTCTCAGTACTTTTTCTGATTTTTAAAAAGGCGGGCCCCTACGACTCTTCAGCTACAAGGATTTCCCACAAAAAATTTTCCCCTACCAAAACTCCCCCAATTTCAAAAAATGGTTTTTTAAAGGGAAATAACGGAGGGGGAAAAACTAAAAGCTATAACCAGCCTACCCCAAAACAAAACACCAGGACCCGGAAAGGCCTCTCGGCAAATACCCAAAAAAAATAAATCTACCCCACATAGTCCCCCATCCACTAGTTAAACCCGGGGGGGGTTTTACAGAGGACAATGTACATCATCTGAATTCTTAGCATCAAGATGGTCCCCGATACTGAAGCCTGCAGGGACCCCACACACATTCAATCCTATAACCCATCTCTTTATTAACCAAACATAAAAATCCTGGGGAACCCCCCTCAAAGATTTAGGACCATTTTTGTCCACAATTTAAATGGGTTTTTCCCTTAAAAAAGACCCCTCCACCCTGGGGAAACAGAAAAACGATAGGGGAGCAACATCGAGGGAAATTTTTCAATCAAACCCAAAACAAGCTCCCCAGCCTTGGGGCGCGAGAAAGCGTTTGGGTTCTGGGGTCAGGGGGGTTTCTCACCACATGCCTAAAAACCAGAGGGTTTTTTGGGGACCCCATTTTTTATCTTTTTTGAGCCACTGGGCCCGGAAAATGTCCAGAGCGAAAAATTTGGGGGAAAAAAAAAAATAAAATTTCCCCCCCCCCCCCCTTTAACTAAAATACCAAAAAATAAAAGGGACCCGTCAGGGGTGCCCTTTATCCCCCCTTCCTTTTTAATTTATCCATCCATCCGCTACTTTTGACACTTGGAAACAATGTAAAACCCCTTTTAGGGATTCAAATTGGGTCGACACAAATCAAAGTGTCTGCATTTTCAAAGAGTTTACTATTCCCCCCCTCACAAACCCGGGAAAGTTCCTTATCTAGTATTCTTTGAAAATCTTCGACTTTTTTGGGTCCCCCCGTCAGGCTTCCCGTTAATGAAGATAAATCAGGGGGCCTGTTCTGAAAGGACCATCCAACCCCCCCGGCCCCGTACACAACCCTAAAAATGGAAACCCAAACGCACTTTTTCCCTTTGGGGTTTTTTCGATACCCAGAAAAATGTAACCAATTAAAATTTAAACGCACCCCCCTTCAAAAAGAAATAAAAAAAAACTTTCATGCCTGGAAAAACTGACTACCCACTGGGAGGGTGAACCTGGTCAAGATATCAATTCCAAAACTATAATTCTCACATCATTACCACTGTACTTCAAACCAAAGACGACGAGAATAACCGGGCTGTTCGAGCTTTTCGGGGAAAAACCGGAGACCTCCACAAGTTTTAACGTCTTGGCCCCAGCGCGCTCCAACGGGGATCAATTTCCCGCAGTTACATAATACAACATAGCGGCACAACCAGAAAAGTAGGCGACTGGATAGCCAACGTTAGCACATTCACAACCCAAAAACGTGACAACAGCTTCCCCCTAAATTTCTTTAGTGAGTCTCTTACCCCCCCCATACCAAATATACCTCCAAAATAAAAAAAACCCCCAAATAATGACGCAGGCACCCTGGGCCAAGCGAGACAAATACAGGAATGAACCCAACTCACTCCCTCCTATACCATTCGAGACAACCCAACTTCCAAAGGGCAAACCGCCTTTTGATTTCAAAGGTGGAGGGCTTAGGGGGTCACAGAATAGGGGATCTTATTGCCCCCGCAGAAAAAACCCCCCCAACTTATTTCATAGTTTCATAGTTTGTAAGGCTAAAAAAAGACAAAACCACAAATTTCAGCCTTTTGTCAAAGTGTTGATCCGGGGGAAGGCAAAACCCCAATGAGGTAGAAGCCAATTGCCTCATTTGGGGAAAAATTCCTTCCTGACCCCAATCTGCAATCAGAAAATCCCTGGATCATAAACCCCCCTCCTGAACCTAGTCACTAACTTTTTATTATTTCCTCCAGAAATGCTCCAAACCCCTTTTGAAACCCGGTTTTTGAATTCACCATGACCCCTCCCCTGGCAGAGAAATTTCCCTATCTCACTGCTCTTTCAGAAAAAAAATCCCTTTCTATTTTATGTAAAAATTTCGTTCCCAAGATTTAAAAGGGTGCCCCCCTTTTCGATACAGCCCTGTTATAAATAAACTTTGGGAAAAATCTCTATTTGACCTTTGATGATTTAAACATATTTATTATTTCCCCCCCAAGCCTTTTTTCCTAAACTAAATAACCCAATCTTGCCCAATCTTTCGTGTACTGTATCCACCCAGTCCTTTTATTATTTTTGTTCAACTAAACCCAACTTAAATTCCCAAAATAGGGCCCCCACCCCTTTCCCAATTTACAGGCATGTAGCAATACTGGCAACCTTTAAAACACTTGAAGGCCTAGCCGGAACGATCCATTTCTCAAAATCACACCGACTTCCCCCAAAAACTAAAGGCCCACTTTCCAGATTCACACCTTATTAAAAAACCCTAGACACTCTAAAATACATGGGGTCTCTCATATTGGAAAAAGAAAGATTCCCTCCTGACACCCGCCCCTTCTGCGATTTCGCTCACTCGATGGGCCAAATACTTACCATCCATAATTCGGGGAAATGGCTTTCCAAATTACACATAGATCAACTTCTCCGCACAGAGGTTTCCTGATGGGTAACTCTGACACCCACACATTCTAAAATCCCAAAAGGGCCCTCAGGGATCTACACATTCCCTTGGGGGTCTTGCCCGGCGAACAGACTTTCGGGTCTACGTGCTTTCCCTTTTACGATCAGGAACCCTCCCCGCGCCCAAATTCAAACTTATGGCACATTGGGATTTCCCTGGAGACTACCCCCACCCAAGCATCCAAAAAACACTACTGTTTTTTGGGGGGCGGGGCCCAAAAAGTCGTTTTTGCAGTTGGGGGATTCAACCCGGGGCCCACCCCCTCTCAGATTACCCCTAACAAATTACCCACACATTTCAGAATGGATTGGATGAAGCGGCAAAACAAAAGGGAAAAAAAAACCCCAAAACATTTTTCCCCAAACATGGTCACATTTTAACTTGCTACCCCCCACATCAAAACCAAAATAAAGAGTTGCTTTGAATTCACCACTTGGTACATGATAACCCAATCGACGGATACTGCATTACCACAAATTTTGCACAACAAAAGATGGATGCAACGTCACCGTTGGGGGCTTTCTTCCTGGTGTGGGGAAGCCCGGGGCCGCAGGTGGGTTTCCTAAAGTTTGTTCCCTCACCCCCCCCTCCCTTCTTTCCCCCCCTCCCCCCCCCCCCCCCCCCCCCCTTTTTTTTTTTTTCGTTATAATTTAAAAATGAGAAGAAACCACAACAGCCTAAGGGTGAAAAGTGGCCGGGTGAACCGGTAATGCACAAAAAAACCCCATCAAGGAATAGACCTATGGGTTGACAAGAGAAATCAAGTCTTTCCGGGGTTCCTGGGGCCCAAAAAAAAATAGGGTGAGTCTTATCTTTGTATACAATTTTTTCTTCTGTTTAATACAAATGCTAAAGGGCGCAATTCCAAAGAATTGATGATACCCCCAAGTGCTTTGCAAAAAAAATAAGTTTAAAAAAAAAAAAAAAAAAACTGGAAAGGAGTCTTTGAAACCCCCATTTTAGTTAAATGGACATTGACTTACTTGTCCTGGCCACAGCATGAGCCCCCAAACCTCTGACCCCCAGATTTAAAAATGCCGAAAAAGGAGTCTTTCACCCCCATTTTAGTTGAACTGGGCATTGACTATACCTGTCCCCGGGGAAAACCACATCTTTCAAGTCTTCCTGTACCCCCCTTGTACAAAATTTAGAGAATATTTGATCAGCATTTTGTACATCAAGTTTTTTGTAGTTTAATGCTAGAAAACACATTTTTAAAAATAGGATGGAATCCACACGTCTTTGTTTCTCTTTTTTTAAATTGTATTTAAATGGGTTGTCTCACTAAGGGATTGCTATCTATTTTAAAGATCTTGCAAAAACAATCATTTATGCAATATGTGTCCATTAACAAGGTACTACCTATTTCTGTTTTTGACCAGCACAATCAACCTTGAGCACTTTTGATAATTGTGAAGAACAAATGTCTTGTTTAGAAACCTAATTTTTTAGAATAGGACTGTAGTATAGCTCATTCCCAGCAAAATGCCCCCAAAAATTCAAAACATGACTCTTGAGCCACTTTTGACAATTGTGAAAGAACAAAAGTCTGTAGAAACCACATTTTTTACAATAGGACCGTAGATACCTGCATTTCACAGCAAATGCCCCCAAAAAGATCAAACATGACCCCTTGACCACTCTTGACCAATAAACAAATGTCTGTTAGAAACCAAATTTTTTACAATAGGACCCTTAGTATAGCTTGCATTTCACACTATTCCTTAAATTCCCTCTAATTTCCCTACAGCCAACTTAGGATTAGAAACTGAAATGTTTCTAGCGAATACTGTTGAAATGCGGTCTGGAGAAGAACCGTAAGACAAAAATCATCAGTGTTCTTCCTTAGTCCCAGATTTACAAGTGCCCAGTAGACTAGGATGAGATAGTTTTTCAACAAATATCATACAAGATGTGCTATCTGCACCAAACAGAATTCAACGTGTGGCATAAAACCTATTCAAAAGTTACACAGAGAAATTGCTTTTTTGCAGCAATACAAACAAGAAACATTGCTAGAAAATTTTTCTATCAGAATTGTCGTACAACGTGGCTATTTATTAAAAAAAATAGCGCCGCACCACGTGCCAATCAGCTATTTTAAAAGTTATACGGATTAACATACGGTGGTTTTGGGCACATTGAAATTCATCAACAGTAACTAAAACATTTCTGTATTCAAATTTTAAATACAAGTGATCTATGAACAAACTGGCCGCACCTAAGTTTAGACAAAAAACACCTATTTGAAATGTATACTGATAATAAAAGGTGGGTTTTGTTTGCACCTATGAAATACACCTGCAATTACTAGCAAATTCTGTATGTAAAATAAGTACAAATGGTCTTTACACAAAACTGAACTGCGCCAAATGAAAAAAAACCTATTAAATTGTGTACGGATAATAAAACGTGGTTTTTTGCACCTAATTAAATACACCTGCTGTGACTAGAAAAGTTCTGTATCCATATACGTACAAATGGGTCCCTTTGAACAAACTGAGCTGCGCCAAAGTGAAAAAAAGCCTATATAAGATTGTGTACAGATAATAAAAACGTGGTTCTTGCACCTATGAAATACACCTGCGTGACTAGAAAATTTCTGTTTCTCTATTGTAACGTACAAAGTGGGCTTTGAACATAACAGAGCTCGCCAAAGTGAACAAAACCTAATTAAATTGTGGTACGGATAATAAAACGTGTATCTTGCACCTATGAAATACACCCTGCGGTGACTATAAAAAGTTCTGTATCCTGATAATATGTACAAAAATGGGTCTTTGAACAAAACTGAGCTGCGCCAAAGTGGAAAAAAAAACCTGATTAAATCGTGCACAGAATAATAAAAGTGAGGTTTTGCAACCTATCAATACACCTGCAGTTACTAGAAAAGATCTGTATCCTCAATAAAGGTACAGCTGCACAAAATACAGCTAATATTTCAGCAAAAACTGCCAAAAATGTTTATAAAACCATTTCATTACAGGGTCAAAGCAGAGTCGGGTTGCACAATATCCTCCTCCATTTCAAACCGCCTGCCAGCCTGTCTGTGTTCGCCATCCAACAGTCTTATGCAGCAGCGTGACTTGACTTCAGAGCCCTAGTACTGTGGAGAATTCTGAAGCTAACCTATAGAAGGTATGAGAATTACAAAAGAAACACTGAACCTAGGTTCAGCATTTCCCCCCCTTCTCAGGAGAAGAAAAACACATGCAATGCTTAAGGCAAACGTATATCAACAGCCCCCGAAAAAAAAAAATAAAAAAAAAAAAAAAAAAAAAAAAAAAAAAAAAAAAAAAAAAAAAAAAAAAAAAAAAAAAAAATAAAAAAAAAATAAAAAAAAAAAAAAAAAAAAAAAAAAAAAAAAAAAAAAAAAAAGAAAAAAAAAAAAAAAAAAAAAAAAAAAAAAAAAAAAAAAAAAAAAAAAAAAGAAAAGAAAAAAAAAAAAAAAAAAAAAAATATAAAAAAAAAAAAAAAAAAAAAAAAAAAAAAGAAAAAAAAAAACAAAAAAAAAAAAAAAACAAGATGGGCTAAGGAAAAAGTACAGGAGAGGTCATGGGATTAGAGGGCATGAAACATGGAAATATAGAAGGCATAGAATGGTTTCAACAGGCTGGCAGCAGCCTGGCAGGACCTGGGTCATGATGAAGGAGGTCCCGTGGCAAAAATATTTCTTGTCCTAGCATTTGTAACTAGGCTTAACCCTCTTATACAGGAAAAGTTGAAGATATGTGCACCTACATGGCGTACTGAGAGGATGGAAACCCTTGACACAGCAGCTGGGGGAATTGATTTGAATAACCCCACCAAATCACAGGGTAAGGCAATGTAAGGGTTAAGCCACCCTCTTTTCAATAGGGACCCCATCTCGAAGCTCAAATGTTTCAATTGTGGCTACTCTGGTCACTTCAAAAGAGAGCGCAGAGCCCCTAAAAAGCAGGGAAATCGACAGCATAGGGACACAGGACACCATGTTTCTTTGCCCCCTTCTCCTGCCAGCCAGCCCAGCCATAGGAAGAGGCCAACTCCGTGTTACCCATTCTTGTTCCAACCAAGTCCGGTACACCAGGTTATTTGCAATGCTCTATAGCATCAGGCTCATCTGTACAGTTTCTTATTCACATAGGGGCAGTCAAATCAGTCATACATAAAGAAAAGGTACCTACTGAAATGCTTTCTGATGATTACTTTACTGCTGTAGGGTGGAATGGTAAGGACACTCATTGTAACTTAACTGTTGCCCTTACCTGCCGCATTGGTGATCATACCAATATACAGGATTAGGCCCAAAATAAAAAAAATTGCCAATTCACCATGGTGAGCTGGCCTATTATTTCTCAGCACTATGTGCTATACTAGCTCAAGTGCATAAACAATTGTACTCTTCCATTCCAGATCCGGATGCTGAGAAAGGGAGTCATAAACTACAACCTGGAGATTGGATGGTAGCCAAAAAGCACGTCCGAGGAAGTCTTGACTAGTGATGAGCAATTGTGTCAACTATCGTTATCGACTCGATGTCGATATTGTCAATACATGACGATAGTCGATAACAGATTAGCGCCATGACCATAAGTCTATGGGAGAGGAACAACACCATCATCTTACACCCAAACCAGGGTGGAGAAGCTGGAATTAACATCCACAACAGTCAAATGGATACTGCTACATCTTAGTAACACAATTTAGGCAACAAGAGTCACAAAAAAAAGCAGGAGACGATTCCACTATCCCTTTCCTGTACCACACATGACCCTTAAACCTGCTTGACCCAAAAATTAAAAAAGGGCCCGGGAAAAAAGGAGTCTTTAAAACCACCATTTTAGTTGAACTGGACATTGACTACCCCCTGTCCGGGACTGCGCATGCCCCTTTAAAAACGGGCATGACCCACAGTTTAAAAAAAGTCCGGGAAAAAAGGAGTCTTTCAACCCCCTTTTTTCCCGTAGAACAGGACTTTTGGACAAATGCCTGTCCGGGACCGCAGAAATGCCCTTTAAAATCTACATGCCCAAAACAAAAAAAAAAAGGGTCCCTGAAAATGAGTCCTTTAAAACCACCATTTTTATTTAAAACCATACATTGACAAATCCTGCCCCGGGACCCCAGCATGCCCCCAAAACCCCCCTTTCCCCACAATTAAAAAAGCTGGGAAAAAGGATCTTTAAAACCACCTTTTTAAGTTGAACGGGAAACATTGACAATACATGCCCCTGTACCACAGCATAAACCTAAAAACCGGGCATACCCACAGAAAAAAAAATTTGGGCCAAAAAAGGGGAAGTTTTTTGAAACCACCATTTTTAGTTGAACGGGACATTGACTATGCCTGTCCTGGACCGCAGCATAAACCCAAAATTTAAAAAAGTGTTTAAAAAAAAGGTTTTTTAAACCACCTTTTTATTTTGAACAAACTTTTGACTACCCCCTGTCCTGGACCGCAGCAGGGCCCCTTTAAACCTGCATGACCCACAGATTAAAAAGTCCGGGAAAAAAGGGAGTCTTTCTCCACCATTTTAGGTTGAACAGGACATTAAATATGCCTGTCCTGGACGGCAGCAGGGCCCCCTTAAATTTACATGACCCACAGTTTAAAAAAGGGTGCCTAAAAAATTGTCTTTGAAACCACCATTTTATTTGAACGGGAACATTGACTATGCCGTCCGGACCACACCCTGCCCCAAAAAAACCCCTTGACTCACAGATTAAAAAGTGCCAAAAAAAAGGAGTCTTAAACCCACCATTTTATTTTAACGGGACTTTTACTTTTCCTGTCCTGTAACACAGCATGACCCCAAAACCCGTTGGCTCGCAGATTAAAAAAGGCCAGAAAAAGGGGGTTTTTTTGAACCCCCTTTTTTTTTTTGAACTGGACATTGAAATCCCTGTCCTGTACCACACATGCCCCAAAAACCTGAATGCCCCCCAGAAAAAAAAAAATCCCGGGAAAAAGGGAATCTTTGAGCCCCCATTTTAATGAACTGGACATTGACACCCCTTCCTGGACCGCAGCATGCCCCTTTAAATCTGCATGACCCAAAATTTAAAAATCCCGGGAAAAAAGGGACCCTTTCAACTCCCCTTTTAGTTAAACTGGACATTAAACTACCCCCGCCCCGGGCCCACAGCATACCCTTAAATCTACATGACCCAAGATTAAAAAGTCCAAAAAAATTAGCCCTTTGAACCCCATTTAAATTTTTGGAACTGGACATTGACTATACCTGTCCTGTACCACAAAATGACCCAAAAACCCATGACCCACAGAAAAAAAAGGCCGAAAAAGGAGTTTTTCATCCACCATTTTATTTGAACGGAAAATTAAACATGCCTGCCCTGGATTTGCAGCAGCCCAAATCTAAAAGGACCCACAATTAAAAAGTCCCTGAAAAATGTGCCCCTTTAAAACCACCATTTTATTTTAAATTTGGGGACATTGACTACGCCTGTCCGGACCACAGCATGACCCAAAAACCTAATGGCCCCCCCAAAAAAAAAAAAGTCCCGGAAAAAGGAATCTTTGACCCAAACCATTTTATTTTGAAACTGGACTTTTGACTATCCCTGTCCGGGACCGCAGCATGACCCTTAAATCTGCATGACCCACAGATTAAAAAATCCCGGGAAAAAAGGGAGTTTTTTTCAACTCCCTTTTTAGTTGAACGGGACATTAAACTACCCCTGTCCTGGACCACAGCTTTCCCCTTTTAAATCTACATGACCCATAGATTAAAAAGTGCCAAAAAAATTTAAAGTTTTTGAACCCCCAAATTTTATTTGAATGGACTTTGACTATACCTGTCCTGTACCAAAGCATACCCAAAACCTCATGACCCACAGATTAAAAAGGGGCCGAAAAAAGGAGTCTTTCATCCCCCCATTTTAGTTAAACCCGGAACATTAAACTATCCCCTGTCCGGGACTGCAGCATGCCCCCTAAATCTCACATGACCCACAGATTAAAAAGTGCCTGAAAAAATTTTGTCCTTTTAAACCCCCAAATTTTAGTTGAATTGGACTTGACTACCCTGTCCGGGACCACAGCATACCCCAAAACCCCCTTTAACTCACGAGTTTTAAAAATTGCCAAAAAAAGGGATCTTTGAACCACCATTTTATTTTAAAACTGGACATTGACTACCCCCATCCTGTAACACAGAAATGACCCGAAAACTTGGCATGACCCACAGATTAAAAAGTGCCGGAAAAAGGATTTCTTTAAACCACCATTTTAGTTGAACGGACATTGACAACCCCTGTCCGGGAAACCGCAGCATGACCCTTAAATCGGGCATGCCCTTAACAGTTTAAAAAATCCAAAAAAAAAGGAGTTTTTTTAAAACAACCATTTTAGTAAAAACAAGAAAATTGACTATGCCTGTCCTGGAACGCAGCATGCCCAATTAAATCTACATGACCAACAAATTAAAAAGTCCCGGAAAAAGGAGCCCTTTCAACTACCATTTTTTTAAAAGTTTACTATCCTGACCGGGACCGCACCCATGACCATTAAATCTACATAAACCAAACCCAGATTAAAAAGTGCCAGAAAAAGGAGTGTTTGAACCCCCAAATTTTAGTTGAACGGGCCCATTGACTATCCCTGCCCTGGACTGCAGCATGACCCTTAAACGGGCATTACCCCACGTTTAAAAAATTCCGGGAAAAAAGGAGTTTTTAAAACCCAAACCCCCATTTTTAGCTGAACTGGCCCCTTTGCTTTTCCCTGCCCCGGGAAACCGCACATGCCCCCAAAAACCCGCATGACCCACAAAATAAAAAGTGCGGAAAAAAGGAGTTTTTAAACCACCTTTTTAGTTGAATTTAAACATTGACTACCCCTGTCCTGGGCCCCGCAGCAGGGCCCTTAAATCTCATGCCCCCAAAAAGTTTAAAAAAAGTCCCCGGAAAAAGGGAAGTCTTTCCATCGACCATTTTAGTTGAACAGGACTTTGCCCTATCCCTTCCGGGGACTGCAGCATGACCCCTAAATCAACATGACTCACAGATTAAAAAGTGCCTGAAAAAGGGAGTTTTTAAACCCACCTTTTTATTTTAAACGGGACTTGACTATTCCGTCCTTTAAAAACAGAAAATGCCCCCAAAAAACCGGGTTTGGGTCTCACAGTTTAAAAAAGTGCGGAAAAAGGATTCTTTAAACCCAACCTTTTTAGTTGAACGGGAAAATTGCCCAATACCTTTCCTGTACCAAAAGCATGACCCAAAAACCCTTTCATGACCCCCAGAAAAAAAAGTCCCGAAAAAAAGGATTTTTTTAAACCACCTTTTTAGTTGACCTGGACATTGAATATACCTGTCCTGGACCGCCGCATGACCCTTTAAACCTGTCTGACCCACAGAAAAAAAGGTGCTGGAAAAAGGAATCGTTGAGCCACCATTTTAGTTGAACGTACATTAACTATCCCTGTCCTGGACCGCAGCATGACCCAAAAATCACATGACCCATAGATTAAAAAGTGCCTAAAAAATGGGTCTTTGAACCACCATTTTAGTTGAACTGGACATTGACTATGCCTGTCCTGGACCACAGCGTGACCCCAAAACCCTCTTGCCCCACAGATTAAAAAGGGGCCGGAAAAAGGAGTGTTTGAACCACCATTTTAGTTGAACTGGACACTTGACTATCCCTGTCCTGTACCACAGCAATGACCCGAAAACCTTCATGACCCACAGATTAAAAAGTGCCGGGAAAGAAAGAAGCCCTTTGAAGCAGTATTTTAGTGAAATGGACATTGACTATCCATATCCTGTAACGCAGCATGAGCCAAAAACCCGCACAGGTGCCCTTATGTACCATCAGCAGAAAATTTCGCACTAAGAAATAAACTATATTAAAAAAAACTAGTTTTCCAAGACTGCTGCTGCTAGAGCCACTTGCCATTCTACTGGTGACATTGTTCCACAGTGACATTAGAATGTGAAGCAAACAAAACAGATGTCTCCAGTAAGTCAACGAGGCCTGTCTGAAAATCCCGCATTCTACTGTCAAGTGGGTTGAAGGAAATTACTGATCAAGGCAGGTAACGCTGTAAACGTGGATCGCACAGGTTCAGCTAGCAGGGCCGGAGTTACAGTGGGTGCGGTGAGAGCCCGGGCATGACTCCAAACCTGCAAAGACCCCCCAGATTAAAAAGTGCCAGAAGAAAAGTAGTCTTTTGGGAAACCCCCATTTTGTTGAACGGACAATGAAATATACCTGTCCTGTACCACAGCATGACCCCTAAACCTGTTTGACCCACATAAACACAAAGTGGCACTATGCATTTTGTACAGTGACTGTCATTTAGTATAAATTTTTTGTAACCCGACAATTCGTTACAGAATTTATTTAGGGAAGTTTTATTTATAGTTTTACATTATTATCATTTTGCTTTTTTTCAAGTGTGATAACATATAACATACACCCCTCCCTGCAGTTTAAAAGGTATTTTTTACACGTGTAGATGTGTTAATTCATTTGCACACCCGATAAGTAATAAAAATGTCCTAATCATCCCCAATCATCCCACACTTCTTAGTTGAGAAGACATTTGCCCTCCTGGCTTCTGAGAGTGATTCAGCCAATTAATTAATTGGTTTCATTTTTCCTCCAAATCATTCTTCCGTGATTAGGGACAGACACTCCTTGAGATCAAATGATGCGACCCCGTAGTGACTCCAGCGCCAGAAAATTTTAAGCCTCAAATTGTGCAATTTGCGTCAAGCCCTGGAGCCCTTTTTGACACTACTTAACCTCACAGAAGTCACCTTTTTCAAAATCTTATTTTTTAGAGAAATTTGAAACTCTCCTGATTGCCCCTAACGGTGATAGCCAGTGCTATCAGACTTACAGTGGGTGGGGTGAGAGTCCAGGCTAGCGTCCGTCATCTATTAACTCGAAGGTTCAACTAGCAGGGCCGGAGTTACAGTGGGTGCGGTGAGAGCCCAGGCTGGCATTCATCATCTATTAACACGGCAATAATGCCCTCATGACGCAGCAACGAAAACAGTCGTGCTGAAGCAGAATGTGGAAGCGGAAGTGTGAGTTAAGACCTCCAGCCTTCCTCAGTACACAGTCAAGACCTGGGTAGCGCTTGAGAAATTTCTGCCTCTACGAGAGTGCTTGCCCCTCCGTATGAGTGCAGACGCTCTTGTTCCACCCAGGTGCCCTTTTTCTTGGCTTTTTTTTCTCGTTTTACTCAACGTGCTCTAGGAAATTGTCTTTGTTCTCTGTCCGTGCTCCATACTCCATGTCCTCTGAATAAACTACATCTGTTCAAGTTTTCCTGTACCTCCCTTGTACAATTCAGAGGAATATTTGTATCAGCTATTTTGTTCATGCAAGTTTTTTAGTAGTTTAATTCTAGAAAACACATTTTTAAAATTGGATGGAATCCCACCTCGTCTTTGTTTCTCTTTTTTTTAATTGTACAGGCAGTCCCCGGGTTACAAACAGGATAGGGACTGTAAGTTTGTTCTTAAGTTGAATTTGTATGTAAGTCGGAATAGGTATATTTATCAAATTTAACTCCAGCAAAATGTTTTTTTTGTTTTGTTTTGGATAGTGCAGGGAAGGGTTTTTACATTTGTTTTGCTATTTGTGCCCCTGTTTAGAAGATTTCACCTAAATTTCTGTATCTCATGTGCTGCTGTGGCATGCTGGCACTTGTTTATTATGGAGCATGACTCAGTGTGTGATGTCAGCACGCCCAGCCATGCCCCAAAAGTCTCCGTTTGTAACTAGGGGACGGATGTAAGTCGGAACGATGTTAGTCGGGGACTGCCTGTATTAAATGGGTTGTCTCACTACAGGGATTGCTACCTATGTTAAAGATCTTACAAAAACAAGTCATTGTGCAAATGGGAGGCTCCCATTTCACAGGCTACGGCCCTTTTCTTCATCTCTCTACCTTATCTCCAAGTTGTGAATGTTTGAGAAAGGTCTAATATGACCGAACCGTCACGTTGATTTGAGTCACATTTGTACATATATTCTTGAGACTGTGTATTTAACTAAATTAATCTGTTTGCATCAATTTTTTTGTGTGTGGTAAATCATCTTTTCTGCTGTTAATGGTGAAGTCACATTCACCTATTTTGACCAGCACCATACCACAAGATTGCTAATAGTGTGTGCCACCCCACCCCATTACAATAATTTATCTGTAATGACTCCTCCAGCTGTGCTGAACGTCCGCTCAGATATGACGCTGGCTGCTGGGCAAGACAAGACCTCTATGGCATGGCGAGCGAGCTCGGGCCATTCATCCATTTTGGATACCCAGAAGACGATTGGGTCCGGAACATATCCAAAAACATCGGTGTTGAGACGCAGATAGTCGTGCACCATGATCTTAAGCTGGTCTCTGTGTGTTGTATGTGTGCCCTGCATTACATGCGTTGGTGAGGTGGTAAATAAGGATTGCCAGAGGTCACCCATTAGACTTCTGCCACAATGCATGCTGCTGCTGCCGCTGCGGCTACTTGGCACTCTACTGCTGTTACGTTGCTGACGTTGTTCCACCGTGACATTTGAAGAACGTGAAGCAGACGCAACAGATGTCTCCAGTTGATCAATGAGCACGGTCTCCAATTCCTGCATTTTACTCTCTATTTGGGTGAGTTTTGCTATGTACCGGGGATCGTGGAGGGTGGCCACCAAGTAACTGTTGTTCAGTTTGATGGCCTTAATGCGAGGATCATGTTGGAGGAAATGGAGCATCCAAGCACTCATGTGAGAGATGGAGCCTTGATTTCCAAAGCCACTGGGTCGAGGGGCACTAGCAAACTGATCGTCATCATCTTCCTCCTCCGCCTCAAATCCGTGCCAACCTCTTTCCAAAGCAGGGACATCAGTAACATCGGTGTCCAGGAATACCTCATCCCCCTCCTCCGTCTCAGCTTCAACACAACCCTGACTTGCCCTGATTTGCCTCAGATGTTGTACCCTGAGAGCTGAGGCACCGCCTTGCACTAGCCCCGGACCCCGAACGACTGCCTAATGAAGACCGATAAAGTTGTGAAACTGTCGGGCCTTCTGGATTCGACGGAGAGAAAGGCTCTGTGTCCGCATCTGTGTTCATCTCCTTCTCCTTCCCTGGTGGGACCTGCTGTTTCATAGTGTCCAACGATTGTTCCAGAACTAAGATCAGCACAATGCTCATGTTGACAAGGGCATTGTCTGCACTGACCATTTTGGTGGCTTCTTCAAAACTCACAAGGATGGTGCAGAGCTCTTTCACCTGCCTCCACTCTCGGTGGTTCAACACCCCGAGGTCCGCACCGCTGCTTGTCAGGCCATGTGTCACTTCATACTGTGTAATGGCATTGGGCTGCTGCCACAATCTCTGGAGCATGTGGAGGGTGGAATTCCAGCGTGTTGCCACGTCAACAATGAGACAGTTGACGGGGAGGCTGAACTGACGCTGTAACGCAGCCAGCCGGGACGAAGCAGGGTGCGAACGGTGGAAGTGTGAGCTTAGACCTCGAGCCTTCCTCAGCAGGCAGTCCAGACCCGGGTAGTGCTTTAGATATTTCTGGACGACGAGGTTCATGACGTGTGCCAGGCAAGGGATATGCTCCAGCCTACCGATCTTAATGGCGGCCAGGAGATTTCGGCACAAGGTTCTTGTCACCCAGCCAGCGCTCGGTCTCGTTGCGAAGAGCCATCCACAGCTCCTGACCTGTGTGTTTATGGTCTCCAAGACAGATGAATTTCAACAACGGCCTGGTTTCTATGAGCACGTGATGCTACCAGTGGACCTTGGGGGAAAGAACCCTGCACCATCCCTGCGGTTTTGAAGAGCATGCTCCGAGCCTGAGAGCCACCGTCACCACCAGAGACATCCACCCAGCTCACCCAGTGAGCTGTCACAGAGATATAGCGTCCTTGGCCGTGCTTACTAGTCCATGTATCGGTGGTAACATGGACTTTGCCGGACACAAATGCAGACAACGCGCTTGAGATTTTAGATGACAGATGGCTGGCCAGGGCAGGGACGGCCTTTCTGGAAAAGAAATGCCTGCTCGGCATCTGGTATTGGGGGCAGGCAAGGGCCATGACGTGGCAGAACCCATCTGTGTCCACCAGACGGAAAGGCAACATTTCTAAGGCCAAAAGCCTGGCAATGCCGTCATTCAGGCTTTTGGCTTTGGGATGGTTTGGGTTAAAGTGTTTCTTCTGCTCCTAAACCTGGTAGACAGAAGGCTGGCTGCTAGACTGGCTGCTGTACGGCGTGCAGGTCGTCAAACTGGTGGAAGGAGAAGGGGTAGGATGGGTCTCTGGCGGTGGTGGAGGTTCTCAGGCGATGGTGGAGGCTGAAGCGGGGGCTGATCCTTGCTCATGACGCTGAGAGACATGGACAGCTGAGGAACGCTTGGTCTTGGAAGTGGCGGAGGAGGAGGAGGCGGAGACAGAGGGTGTGACAGTGGATGGAAGCCCTGGATCGGTGTGACCTTTTTCCGCCAAGTGTTCCCTCCATTTCAACTCATGCATTCGCTGCATGTGACTAGACATGTTGGTGGTGTTTAAACACCTAAATTTCTTCCCTCTACTGATGCGTTTACAGCAAAGGGGGCATATGACATCACTGGGTGAATCAGAGGTTTGATCGAAAAAGGTCCAGGCTTGAGATTCCTTGACCTTTTCGACGGCGATAAGCGAGGAGAGGTGTTTCCGCTGATCATGGCTGGCAGAATAATCTCAGCTGACTTGTGCGACCGCCCTCTCCCTTTTTGAGGCGGGACCCATACTGACACTACCCTATCGTCTTCCTCCTCGTCCAGTGATGAAGCGATCGCAAGCAAATTCTGCTGAAAAGACCACATTGGATCCTCAATGTCGTCGTCATCATCATCATCATCATCATCATCTACACAGGTGACTTCCTTCTCCTGACATTCTACATCCTGGAGCTGCGGGCTACAAGCAACAGGCACTGCAAGGCGTTGCCGACCGCCTGGGAATTTTGCCGATTGACCGGCTTCCTTCTCCTCCTCTGATGGCATTAGCAATTGGGCGTCAGAGCAGACAAAATCATCCTCTTTGGCCTCTTGATCTTTTGAAATGCCTTCTGAACCCAACCGCATTTTGTCATCAAAGATGTCTTCAGAAAATGGATTATCCACAGTGGGGTACATGAGTTGACATTTGGGCTGCCTTCGCTTCATGTTGGACGGATGCTGACGATGACGCACCACTGACTACAGGCGTAATTTACTATCAAATATGTATAAAACAATGGGCGACATGTATGATCGGGCTTTTCGCCCGATTTCTGGCGTATACTGCGCCTCCCGGCCCGAATCCCGCTGTCGGACGCAGGGATGCGGTGTTAGGCGCAGCATTCGCCACTTTCAGCTGCGCCCCGCATGAAAGGGCAGGCAATGGGTGCAGTGTGGGCGCGGGGTAGGCGTTCCGGGGCGAGACGCGGCGCGCTCGAAAACTCCGAGGCATGTACGATGGCGAGGCGCAATGCAGCGCTCAGCAGCTCCGACAGTCAGACCTGGTTTGTTTTGGTCTAAATGATCCGGCGGAGGCGAATTGAAGCAAGAACGGAACATGCGAGGAAGCAGATAGAAGATCGCTACACAAATCTCGGTGCTCCGCTCCGTGCAGCATGGAGTATGATTCCGAAAAAATCGCCTTTATAAAGGCGGAAAACAGTGTCAGAAAAGAGCTCAACCTCAAAAATAAACATAATTAAAAAAAAAAATAACTTTCCAAAACTCTAGAACGGTACAATATCAAGTATTTCTTTATTTTCATTAGCCAAGGATCAATAGTATGGGTGCAACGAAAATAAAGAAATAAACATGATTTTATTGATTTAATATTTTTTTTTCGTTACCCCCATATTATTATTCATTTTATATACACATCAGGACCACTTCTGTAGTCTTATAATTTTATTTCGGCCGTGTACAGTTTGAGTTCAGATTGCATTAGAAAACCCATAGGAGTGTCGCTCGCTCTCCCATTGGTCCAAATAACGGCGCCTCTTTTAACTTAGCCAATCACAGAGCTCGCTCAGAATTTCTTTTCCCCATAGAACTCTATGAGAAAGTAGCTCGCGCTCTGATTGGCTAAGCTGGGCGAGCCCCCGCCGCTTTAAACCAATCAGCTCGTTTCTGCATTTTTACTGTATTTTGAACTGTCCCGCCTTTGAATATGATTGGTCAATTTTTCTCCATAGAATATAATGGGACATTGTCGCTCCTATTCTGATTGGCTGGTTTATGCCGACCAATGAGAATAGCTTAAACAATTTGAATTACTGTATTTCCCGGCAATTCTCTCTATTGCAATTCCCTATGTAGCGCCGGTCTCGGCGACAAACGCGTTGTTCGGGTTTTTAACTGCTTTATTTGTAAAGAAGGGTTCGGCTCTTTATCTGATAATGTTTTACATTTAATAAAAATATTTTTTTCATTAATACTTCATGCCGCACGGCGCTGAGCGCCGAGATTTCAGAGCGCCCATCTCTCCATAGACTATAATGGGAGAAGTAGCTCGCGCTCTGATTGGCTGAGCTAGCCAAGCCCCCGCTAGCTCAGCCAATCAGCTCTTTTCTGTCTTTTTACTGTATTTTGAACTGTCCCGCCTTTGATTTTGATTGGTCCAAACTCCTCCATAGGATATAATGGGTCTTTGTCGCTCCTATTCTGATTGGTCAATAGTTCTCCATAGGTTTTAATGGGTCTCTGTCGCTCCTATTCTGATTGGCTGAGCTAGCCAAGTCCCCGCTAGCTCAGCCAATCAGCTCTTTTCTGCATTTTTACTGTATTTTGAACTGTCCCGCCGTGGATTCTGATTGGTCAATCCTTCCCCATAGGTTTTAATGGTTCACTGTCGCTCCTATTCTGATTGGCCGGTTTATGCCGACCAATGAGAATAGGTTTTCAGAATTTGAATTACTGTATTTCTTGGCAATTTCCAATATCCTAATTCTTGAATTAGGATATTGGAAAGTGATTTTGTTTTATGTATTTTTTTTTTTTATAGGTTTCAGCTCTTTTCCTGAGAATGTTTTCCGCCTTTATAAAGGCGATTTTTAATTCATACTCCACACTGACATGTGGAATGATTTCTCGCTGTTTTCCAGCCTGTCTCGCATCGGAACAGATTTTCGGCGCAGTCCCGCACGGCGCCCATGTCTCCGCACTGTGCCCCACACACTGGCGAGGCGCAGGGAACTTTTCCCCGCATGTATGAGTGCACCTCCGCGGACGGCGAATCTTTGGCGCAGCACCGCACTGTGCCTAGGTCACCGCACTGCGCCGCTCACACAGGCGAGGCGCGGCGGACTTTTCCCCGCATGTATGAGTGCGCTACCTCCGACGGCGAATCTTTGGCGCAGCGCCGCACTGCGCCTCGGTCCCGCACTGCGCCTCAAATACTGGCAACGCATACAACTGAACTCTTTGCACCAAACTGAAACATACGGACTGCAATAAGAGTATTTCAATATTACATGGATTAATATGGCAACCTTCGCACCACTGACTACAGGCGTAATTTACTATCAAATATAACACAATATACGTACAACTGAACTCTTTGCGCAAAACAGACGCACGGACTGCTATAAGAGTATTTAAATATTATATGGATTAATATGCCAGCATTCGCACCACTGACTACAGGCGTTATTTACTAGGAAATATGTATAACACAATATGCGTACAACTGAGCTCTTTGCGCCAAACAGACGCACGGACTTCAGTAAAACTATTTAAAAGTTATAGGGATAAGTTAAGCTGGTTTTTGGAAACACTGACACGCAGTGATTGCAATAGAACTGAAAACACAGGGCCAATTTCAACTGCTATCAGAGGTCTGCTGGCCAAAAAAGTGGTAGAAAGCAATTATTTTTCAATTGAAGATCACAGAATACACTGAGCTACAAAATCTCTTCTTTTCAAATGTCTCTCCTCCTGCCGCCTCCCCCCGCAAAAGCTCAACACCACAGTTATGGTACAAAACTAGATAAGGGTTGTTACAATCAGCATACGATAGTTCTAGGTCAGGCATCCTCAAACTGCGGTCCTCCAGCTGTTAGGAAATACAACTCCCATCATGCCCACTGTTATAAATTATATAAATGCATGATGGGAGTTGTAGTTTCCCAACAGCTGGAGGGCCACAGTTTGAGGATGCCTGTTTTAGGTTATCTTACAGCGGCGGAAGGTGGAATGTGCAGGTTGGTAGTCTCCGCCCGTGTTGGCATTATATAGGTGACAAAGGATTTCTGAGTATACGCACTGGGATGGAAGAGACCGAAACCCTTAGGAAACAATATGATAAGGAAAATGTGAAAGATAGAGACAGTTGGTGGAATGACACCTTTTCCTTAATACAGTGAATTTCTTTAGAGGGTTAAGTAGATGGCTTATGGGAATAATACAAGGGGTGTTGAAAGTTTTTATGATATTGCTTTTAATATACGTGATGACTAAAGCTATTTTCTTTTATTTTTTGAAGGCATGCAAAAGATCAAAGAGGCATGGGGGCGAAGTAAACCTGCTTTGAAACCGCGATGAGCAAAAGGAGAGCAGACCTGGGTCAAGATAGTTGTGTTTACAGGACTCGCCATAGCGTAGATCAGGGACCGTCAATCAGTTGTCAACAGTTATTAGTAGTGATGAGCGATCAGTAAAAATATCGAGATCTAGGCAATTGCCGATTTTGGAAAATATTGCGCCGATTTACGATCGCGATTGATCGTCGATCCCCATTAAAGTCTATGGAAGAGGAAGACCAGGTTAATTTTTTGATCCAAACAGGTGAGGAGAAGCTGGAATTACCATCCACAACAGTAAACTGGATACGTGGTACATCTTAGTCAAGACAATTAGGCTCTAAGAGTCACAGAAAAAAATTCACTGGCTAAAATAATTCAGTCCGTTCAATGGCTAACTGAAAAGATGAGGACGGCGTAGCCACAGCTGCTACTGCTGTACCTGCTGTGGCTACGCCGTCCTCATCTTTTCGGTTAGCCATTGAACAGAATGAATTATTTTAGCCAGTGAATGTAGCAGCTGATACTGGGCCCCTTTGACACAAAAGAAGACACCGGTATTGGAAATGGCACATTGTAACTGGCAGGAGACCCCTATCACTTTTTGCACCAGGGACTAGTGATGAGCGATTGTGTCAATTATCGTTATCGATTCGATAGTCGATATCGTCAATTATCAAGACGATTTCCGATAGTCGATAATAGATTATCGCCGATGACCATTAAAGTCTATGGGAGAGGAACAACACTTTCATTCTTACATCCAAACAGGGCTGGAGAAGCTGGAATTAAAATCCACAACAGTAAACTGGATACGTGCTACATCTTAGGCAACACAATTAGGTTATAAAAGTCACAGAAAAAAGTCACAGACCATTCACTATCCCTGTCTTGTACCACAGCATAACCCTTAAACCTGCATGACCCACAAATTAAAAAGTGCCAGACGGCAGTAGGATTTGAACCATCATTTTACTTGAACTGGACATTGACTATCCCTGTCCTGGGCCACAGCATGAGCCCCTAACCTGCATGACCCCCGTATTAAAAAAGTGCCGGAAAAAGGAGTCTTTCAACCACCATTTTAGTTGAACTGGACATTGACTATATCTGTCCTGGGCCACAGCATGAGCCCCAAACCTGCATGACCCCCAGATTTAAAAAGTGCCGCAAAAAGGAGTCTTTCAACCACCATTTTAGTTGAACTGGACATTGACTATACCTGTCCTGGGCCACAGCATGAGCCCCAAACCTGCATGACCCCCAGATTTAAAATGTGCCTGAAAAAGGAATCTTTGAACCAGCATTTTAGTTGAACTGGACATTGACTATACCTGTCCTGGACCGCAGTATGACCATTAAACCTGTCTGACCCACACATTAACAAGTGCCGGGAAATTGAGTCTTTGAACCCCCATTTTAGTTGAACTGGACATTGACTATACCTGTCCTGGGCCACAGCATGAGCCCCAAACCTGCATGACCCCCAGATTTAAAAACTGGAAGGAGCACCTTCTCTCGTACCTCTACCTCCATGTCCTACACTCCATGTCTTAAATCCCTCCAATTTCCTACAGCCAACTAGGATTAGAAACTGAATTTTTTCTAGCTATTACCTGTGATTTGCGGTCTGGTGGAATAACTGTAAGACAATATCAACTGTGTTCTTCCTTCAGTCCCTGGGATTTACAACTGCCCAGTAGGACTAGGAATTGATAGTTTTCAACAAACTATCATACAAGTGCGCTATCTGCACCAAACTGAGATTCACCGAGCGCAATAAAACTATTCAGAAGTTACACGGCTGAGAAATTGCGTTTTTTGCAACAATGACAAACGAGAACAGTTGCTAGAAAATGTTCAGAATTGGCGTACAACTTGGCTATTTGAAAAAAACTAGGGCCGCCCCTTGTGCAATACAGCTATTTAAAAGTTATACTGCTATTTCTGTATCCAAATTTAAGTAGAAGGTGGCTATTTGAAAAAAACTGGGGGAAAACCAAAGTGCAATACAGCTGTTTAAATGTTATATGGATAATAAAAGGTGGGTTTTGCACCTATGAAATACAACAGCAATTACTAGCAAATTTCTGTATCCTAATGTAAGTACAAGATGGGTCTTTGAACAAAAATGGCCTGCGCCAAAGTGAAAAAAACCTAATTAAATTGTGTACGGATAATAAAAGGTGGTTTTTGCACCTATGAAATACAACAGCAATTACTAGCAAATTTCTGTATCCTAATGTAAGTACAAGGTGGGTCTTTGAACAAAAATGGCCTGCGCCAAAGTGAAAAAAACCTAATTAAATTGTGTACGGATAATAAAAGGTGGGTTTTGCACCTATGAAATACAACAGCAATTACTAGCAAATTTCTGTATCCTAATGTAAGTACAAGGTGGGTCTTTGAACAAAAATGGCCTGCGCCAAAGTGAAAAAAACCTAATTAAATTGTGTACGGATAATAAAAGGTGGTTTTTGCACCTATGAAATACACCTGCAGTGACTAGAAAAGTTCTGTATCCTAATGTAAGTACAAGGTGGGTCTTTGAACAAAACTGGGCTGCACAAAATACAAGGTACTATTTCACCAAAAACTGGCCAAAAACTGGTAAAAAAAAGCCATTTCAATGCAGGTTCAAAGCAGTCTGGGCTGCACAATATACACTCTCCTTTCAAAAGCCTGCCTGTCTGTCTGTGTTCGCCCGCACCCACCAAACCCCACCCCCACCCTCCCCGTGGCTGTACAGCGCTGGATGCTTCTTTAAAAGTCTCGGCCTAACTAACTAAGAACTGAAATTCTCTAATGTAACAATTTCTGGCCACAAAGCCAGAAACGTCCTGGGACAGGGGATCCAAAGGGCCCACCGCGGGCAGAGATGGTAGTACACGCAGTGGGTAGCCGGAGTGCAGGGCTGGATGACAGGACACAGGAGGCTGATAAACGGATGCTGCAGCAATGAACAGATGACAGAGTCCCAGACAGGTGACAGAATATATTCAGCAGCAGGAGACAGCAGGGAGAAACTGGAGGTCAACACATCAGGAGACAGCAGTAAAGAGAGGTGCGCTGGACAGCGCAGGGTTAAGCACATGTACAGCAGAAGTACTGGAAACCCGAGGGTAACATAGCAGGAGCTTCAGCAGCAGAGGTCTAGCTCTAATGATGAACACCAACAAACGGACACTGAGTCCAGGGAGGAAGTTCCTTATGAAGGAAAGGGTCAGAGGTCACAGGCAGGAAGCAGGAGCACTGTGTGCATAAATGTCCGCTGGCTGGCGCGCGCGCACCCTATTGGGTGTGCACCACGCTGGGGAAGTCACAGAGGACGGACACTTGTGGAAGCAGGACCAGGTGAGTAGCGCTGAGCAGCAGGAGCAGATACAGAGCATACAGAGACTGCCGATGTAAGCCCCGCACAGGGAGCCACAGCGGACCCAGACACAGGGACACGGACACGACCGCAGTCCAAGGCACGGGCCGCGGCACGATCCGTGACAGTACCTCCCCCCTTAAGCCCTCCCCTCCGGGCTAGCCGGGTACCCCCATAACGGCTAGGGGTAACCACCTTCTCCTCGGTATCCCAGGAACTGTCTTCAGAGGAGGTGTCCAGAGAGTCCCGGATTACTTCTTGAACCTAGGCGGCAAAAGCAGAAACAGTAGGCAGGGGGAGAGGTGGGTGGGAAACAGAGGTGTCTTTACAGACCAGGAGCTCTTCTTGCGTTTGAAGTTCCTCTTCAGGCAGTACCGCAGAAACAGGCAGGGAAACCGGTGGGCGGGACTGCACAGGATGGGCAGGCTTGAGGCAGCGAGAATGACATGGCTCGCCCTACTGGAGAATTTCACCCATTTTCCAATCTAGAGATGGAGTGTGACGCGGGATCCATTTAGTATCGTCAGTTCGTACTGTAACGATTTCTGGCCACAAAGCCAGAAACATCCTGGTACAGGGGATCCACAGGGCCCACCGCGGGCAGTGATGGTAGTACACGCAGTGGGTAGCCGGAGTGCAGGGCTGGATAACAGGACACAGTAGGCTGATAAACGGATGCTGCAGCAATGAACAGATGACAGAGTGCCAGACAGGTGACAGAATATATTCAGCAGCAGGAGACAGCAGTGAAGACAGGTGCGCTGGACAGCGCAGGGTTAAGCACACGTACAGCAGAAGTACTGGAAACCAGAGGGTTAACCTAGCAGGAGCTTCAGCAGCAGAGGTCTAGCTCTAATGATGAACACCAACAAACTGACACTGAGTCCAGGGAGGAAGTTCCTTATGAAGGAAAGGGTCAGAGGTCACAGAGAGGAAGCAGGAGCACTGTGTGTATAAATGTCCGCAGGCTGGGGCGCGCGGAAGCCACAGAGGACGGACACGTGTGGAAGCAGGAGCAGGTACAGAGCATACAGAGACTGCCACTGTAAGCCCCGCACAGGGAGCAACAGCGGACCCAGACACAGGGGCACGGACACGACCGCGGTCCAACATGACCCCAAAACCTACACAGATACCCTTATGGACCCTTAGAATAAAAAGTGCCAGAAGAAATAAGTATTTGAACCAATATTTTAGTCAACAGAACATTGACTATCCCTGTTCTTTACCGCAGCATGACCCCAAAAGCAGCACAGATGCCCTTATGGACCCTCAGAATAAAAAGTGCTGGAAGAAATAAGTATTTGAACCAATATTTTAGTGAACAGGACATTGACTATCCCTGTCTTTAATCACAGCATGACCCCAAAACCAGCACAGATGCCCTTATGGACCCTCAGAATAAAAAGTGCCGGAAGAAATAAGTATTTGAACCAATATTTTAGTGAACTGGACATTGGCTATCCCTGTCCTTTACCGCAGCATGACCCCAAAACCCGCACAGATGTGACCCTCAGAATATAAAGTGCCAGAAGAAATAAGTATTTGAACAAATATTTTAGTGAACAGGACATTGACTATCCCTGTCCTTTACTGCAGCATGACCCCAAAACCCCACAGATCCCCCTTAGGGACCCTCAAATAAAAATGCGGGAAGAAAAAGTTTTTGAACCAAATTTTAGTAACGGACATTGACTATCCCTTCCCTTTCCCCATGACCCCAAAACCACAAAAATCCCCAAGGACCCTCAGAATAAAAATTCGCACTAAGAATTTACTTGTTTTTCAAAAAAGATTTTTTCCAATGCTGCTGCTCACGGCACTTGCCATTCTTAGCTGTCACTTTCTGACGTTTTTCCCAGTGAATACAAAGTGAAGAAACGCAATAGATGTCTCCTTTTGGTCAATGAGCCCTGTCCTAAAATTTCCTGCATTCTACTGCACATTAAGTGGGGGGAAAGGGAAAAGTGCGACTTTTGACTGGAACGGGGGATCAAGGGGTGACCACCCATAACCGCTGTTCAATTTGATTGCCGAGGCATGTGACTTTGAAATGAGTATGTAAATAAGCTTTTTTTTTTATGACCTTTACTATTGGCCCCTTTTACAGTGACAAAAAACCACAAAACCGAAAAAATTTCTTTACTGAGATCAAATAAAATTTTTTCTGAATGGGAAATTGAGTATCGTTTTTTTTTAAACAGCAAAAAACCCAACACCAAAAAAACCTTTTGGGGACTCAAAAAAAATTAGCAAACATAAAAGAGTATGTAAATTAAGCTTTTTTTTAATATACCTTTTTCTATTGGTGTCTTTTTTCATGACCTGACCACAAAAGCAGCAAAAATCCCTTACTGACCAAAAAGAAAAAAAAATTTGGGGAATCCGATGGGCCCAAACCCGACATTTTGGGGTGAAGTAATTTCGAATCCGGAAGTGTGAGCTAAAAAACCCGAGCCTTCTTTAAAACCAAACCTGGGTACCCTTTAGAAATTCCCCTTCGAAGCGCTTTTCCCCTCCCCTTTAAATTCGAAAAAGCTAGTCACCTTACACCTTATGCTTAAGCAACCAAAGGGGAAAATTTGCAATGGGTATTTTCACATAAAATCATCTGAATGGGCTCAAGGAGTTCAGGTTCCTTTCCGTAGTGCAGACGAAGTGAGCTTCATTTGGAAATGCTAGTTACGCTCCCGTTCCACACCCAGATGCCCTTTTCCTTCTTCCTTTTTCTTCCCTCGTTTTCCGGACCGCTGGAGGAAACTCTCTCTGCTCTTTGGGGCGAATGTGCTCCACACAAACGTGATTCTTTGGCAAGGTTTTTAACCATGATCTGCTTTTCACAAATTATACCAACCATGCTGTTTTTAAAATTTGTAGACCGGCAGTATTGCCCTATAGCATTTTTGTGGGAGCCTTTTTCATGGGGCCCATACCTTTTTGTGCATAATGTCGCGCTTCTTGAAGATGTGATGTATTTGACAAAGGCAGAGGGCCCCTGACTGGAGTACGCCCATTTGCACCCCGGCAACCAATTTCACAGTATCCACCCCAAAACCCCCAGAAATCCCTTAGGACACAAAAAAAAATTTGCGGGAAAAAAAAAGGGATTTGAAACAAGATTTTTTTTAATAACCTTGAAAAACGCGTCTTTTTTTGGAATAGGGCCTGGATTATAGCTGTTTTTTTAAAGCACCATGACTCCAAAAGCTGGAAAAATGACCTCTCAGACACTCTTAAAAATTGTGAAGAAGAAATGCTTGTTAGAAACAAGGACCTGGATTTTTTACAGTACCATGACCCCAAAACCACTGACACTGCTTAAAATTTTCATGAAGAAATGAATAAATGGAATAAGGTTTTTTTTCAAGCAAACCTTTACTATTGGTGTCTTTTACAGTCTCTTGACCACAAAACCAACACTGTGAATACAATTAGCAGTAAGAAATGAGCATTTAAAAAAAAAAAAAAAATCAATAGGACCATTTCTTTTCAAGAGGAATGTGAAGTAGACCGGCTACTAATCGGTGACCTCAGCAACCAGGGCAACAAAATCATCAGAGGTCCACGCTTGATTAATTTTCATAAAAGTCAAACGATCCATATTTTCAGGGGAAAGCCGGATACATTTGTCTGTTATCACTTCTCCAGCTGTGCTGAAGGTCCGTTCCGAGATTACGCTGGCTGCTGTGCAGGATAACACTTCTATGGCGTGTCGAGCAAGCTCGGGCCATTCATCCATTTTGGACATCTAGAGGCTGATTGGGTCCATGAAGCAGATGCAACAGATGTCTTGAGTTGATCAATGAGCACAATCTCAAATTCCTGCATTCTACTCTCAATTTGTGTCGGTGGAAGGAAAGTGCTGTAACGTGGATCAAGGAGGTTGGCCACCCAGTAACTGCTGTTCATTTTGATGGCCTTGATGCGTGGATCATTTTGGAGTAAATGGAGCATCCAACCACTCATGGGGAGAGATGCAGACAAGATTTTCCCAAGCCTCGGGTTGAGGGGCACTAAACAGATCTTCCTACATCTTCCTCCTCCGCCTCAAATCTGTGCAAACCTGTTTCCAACCCAGGGACATGGGTACCGTCCATGTCCAGCCATGCCTCATCCTCCTCCTCCGCTTCCTCATCCTCAGCATCAACACAGCCCTGACTAGCCTCAGACACTGTACTCTGAGAGCTGAAGCATCGCCCTGCACCGGCCCTGGACCCCGAACCACTGCCTAGCGAAGACCTATCAAGTTGGGAAACCATTGGGCCTTCTTCATCTGATGGAGAGTAAGGCTCTGTGTCCGCATCTGCGTCCACATCTGTGTCCGCCTCTTCCTCCGTCACTGCTGGGACCTGCTGTTTCAGTGTGTTCTACACTTGTTCCAGAACTAATATCACCACAATGGTCATGCTGACAAAGGCATTGTCCTCACTGACCATTTTGGTGGCTTCTTCAAAACTAAGAAGGATGGTACAGAGGTCTTTCACCTGCCTCCACTTTCTATGGTTCAACACCCCGAGGTCCACACCACTGCTTGTCAGGCCATGCGCCACTTCATACTGTGTAATGGCATTACGCTGCTCCCAAACAATTGCTCGAGAAAGTGAGGGTGGAATTCCAGTGTGTTGCCCACGCCCAACAATGAGACGGTTGACGGGGAGGCCAGTGGGGCTGAAGCAGGGTGTGAACGCCGGAAGTGTGGGCTCAGACCTCGAGCCTTCCTCAGCAGGCAGTCAAGACCCGGGTAGCGCTTTCTCGAAATTTCTGGACGACCAGGTTCATGACGTGTGCCAGGCCAGGGATGTGCGCGAGCCTACCGATCTTAAGGGCAGCAAGGAGATTTCACCCATTGTCGCACACCACCTTGCCTGGCACCCAGTTCTTATCACCCAGCCTCGCTCGGTCTCATTGCGCAGAGCCATCCACAGCTCTTGACCTGTGTATTGACTGTCTACAAGACACATTAATTTCAACACGGCCTGGTTTCTCTTGGCATGTGATGCTACCCGTGGAGCTTGGGGGTCGGAAACCTGCACCATCCCTGCAGTTTTGAAGAGTGTGCGTCGAGCCTGAGAGCCACCATCATCATCAAGACACCCACCCAACTCACCCAGTAAACTGTCACAGAGATATAGAGGCTTTGACCGTGCTTACGAGTCCATGTGTCGGTGGTCAGATGGACTTTGCTGGACACAGGTGCAGACAACGCTCTGTAAATTTTATCTGACACGTGCCTGGCCAGGGCAGGGATGGCTTTTCGGGAATCTGGCATCTGGTATTGGGGCAAGCAAGGGCCATGACGTGGCGGAAACCATCTGTGTCCACAAGGCGGAAAGGCAACATTTCAAAGGCCAAGAGCCTGGCAATGCCGACATTCAGGCTTTTAGCTTTAGAATGGTTGGGGTGAAAGCATTTCTTCTGCTCCCACACATGGTACACAGAAGACTGGCTACTAGACTGGCCACTGTATGGCGTGCAGGTCAATCTGGTGGAAGGAGAAGGGGTAGGCTGTGTCTCTGGTGATGGGACTGGGTGATGGTGTGTGGCACTGGGGCTGATCCTTGCTCATGGCGCTGCGGGACATGGGCAGCAGAGGAACGCTTGGTCTTGGAAGTAGCGGAGGAGAAGGAGACAGAGGATGTCACATTGGTTGGAAGCCCAGGACCTGTGTGGCCTTTTTTCTCCAAGTGATACCTCCACTGCTTTAGCTGCATGTGCCTATTCATGTTCATGTTGGTTAAACATCCGGCATATGACGTCGCTCGGCGAATCTGAGGCGTGATCAAAAAAGGCCCAGGCTTCACAGGTCCTGGACCTTTTCGACAGCGCTAAGCTAGTAGCAGTGTTTCCGCGACCACCACTGATCATGGCGGACTAATTTCAGCGGACTTTTACAACCGCCCTCGATCCGCAATGTCATTATCAACATCATCATCATCACAGGTGACTTCCTCGCCCTGACAGTCTACATCCTGAAACTGTGTGCTAGAAGCCACAGGCACTGCAAGGCATTGCCGGCTGCACCGGGATTTGTGCTGACTAACCAGCTTCCTTCTGCACTGACGGCATCACGATTGGCCTAAGAGCAGACAAAATCATCCTCTTTGGCTTCTTGATCTTTTGAAATGCCTTGTGACCCCAACCACATTGTGTCATCAAAGAGCTCTACTGAACATTAATTATCCACAGTGTTCTGTACATGGGTTGACATTTGGGCTACGTTTGCTTCAGGTTGGACGCATGCTGACGATGATGATGACGACATTGGTGCCCGTGACCGAGAGGACGAGGAGGTAAAACCGCTGAAGAACAGATTGGTAATGCTCTTCATTACTGAGATTCACAGGTAACCGACTGAGCGATGACAGGCCTGACTGTCCTGCAACTGACAATGTGCTCGATTGTGTATTGTCCAGAGCACAGAAAGGAGCGCCTTCTCTCGTACCTCTAGCTCCAAGTCCTAACCCCCCCTTTGCTCGCTTACCACCTGTAGTTCGCTCCATGTTCAGAAAGATAAATATTAAAAAGGTCTATAAGATTTTTTCACAGTCTCTTATTGAAAAAGTGTACTGCAAAGACTGCAAGTCACAGGTGTTCTTAAAGCCCTATAATTTCCAACTGGCAACTAGGATTAGAAACAGAATTGTTTCTATAGAATATCTGTGAAATGCGGTCTTATGGAAGAACTGTAACACCAAATCAACAGTGTTCTATGGAATCTCTGAAATGTGATCTTTTCCCGCAACTTACAACCAGGAGTACAAATAGAATATTTTTCTACGGATTATCTAAGAAATGCGGTCTTTTCTGACAACCAGGGGTAGAAATAGAAATTTTTTCTACGGAATATCTCTGAAATGTGGTCTTTTCCCACAACTGACAACCAGGAGTACAAATAGAATATTTTTCTATGGATTATCTAAGAAATGTGGTCTTTTCTGACAACCAGGGCTAGAAATAGAAAGTTTTTCTACCGAATATCTCTGAAATGTGTTCTTTTCCAACAACTGACAACCAGCATAGAATAGTTTTCTATGGATTATCTAAGAAATGCGGTATTTTCTGACAACTGACAACCAGGGGTAGAAAAGAAAGTTTTTTCTACGGAATATCTCTGAAATGTGGTTCTTTTCCCACAACTGACAACCAGAGTAAAAAAAAGAATATTTTTCTACAGGTTATCTAACAAATGCAATCTTTTCTGACAACTGACAGCCAGGGGTAGAAATAGAAATTTTTTCTATGGAATATCTCTGAAATGTGGTCTTTTCATACATGTTCTTGAGATACTGACATTTTTCTATAGTGTATATCCTCCATTGTTGTTGGACTTTGTTTCATTAAATTGTTTGAGATGAAAAAAATCAACATTGCATGCTACGACTTAAATTATTTACTTTCAGGATAAAATATCACTGTAGCATGTATGGATGAGATGAAGGGTGAGAAGTGCTTGGTTTACATAATGGTCCAGACATGTTTCTTAAATAAGGGGTGAATGGATGAACCTGCCACATAGACTGTACATCTATATAAAGATAAGTACCTGTAAGTGCCCAAGTGCAGGGAGTAACAGGAATATGTGTGACTGAAAGCAGGAGTGAGCAATTTGGTAGTCTTGCTTAAGATGATATATTCTCAGGGCACACTTAAAACTATGAGGGTTACGAGTGTGCCTGATCGTACTGGGTAGCATGTTTCAGAGAACTGCTGCAGCATATGTGAAATTTTGGAGATGGGCATGTGAGGTTCAGATAATTGAGGCATGTAATCTAAGATCAGAGCGCAGAGACTAAGTAGGTTGGTAGACAGAGATGAGAGAGGAGATGTAGCGGGTGCAGCACTGTGCAGAACTTTATGGGTGAGAGTGATTAGTTGATGTTGTATAATGTACTGATTGGGCAACAAGAGCAGTGACTGACACAGGGTAGAGGCATCAGTATAGCAGCTCTAAAGAAAGATGAGTCTGGCTGATACATTCAGAATGTTATTTTTCCAGAGCACAATATGAAATAAAAACTGAGCTCTGATTGGTTGCTGTGGGCAACAAAGACAGTCTTACTAATAGACAGCTTTCATACATAATGCCTCAGTGTGTTCAGGGAAGCTTGCAATTTATCTTCCATAGATTGCACTATACAACATAGTTTGGTCTCATCTGCAAAAATAGAAACAGTACTATTAACCTCTTACCCCCGCAGCCAGTTTTGGCCCTTCTAACAGAGACCTATTTTTGAAATCTGACATGTGTCACTTTATGTGATAATAACTTGTTGACACTTTTACCTATGCAATGCTCCCTTTAAGAGCAGAGATCACCATAGAAATCATAGACAACATGAGAACAGTGTAACACTGAAGGTAGTGGATCCTCTGGGCTACCACAAGCGGTGCCAACAGCCGTGCCAGGGAGCAGAATCTAAGTAGGTCCCAGTATTCAGCAGAGCCCGCCGCAAGGAGTCCTACCAGGTCGCTACCCCTGATGCGACTAGCTTGCGGAGTCAGTCGAGGTGCAACGAGGTACCAAATCTTAAGACGGACTCGTAGTCAAGGTCACGCAGCAGGTCAGGGCAGGCGGCGAAGATTCGTGGTTGAGAAACGTAGCAAGGGAAGGAAACATGGACAAGACGTAGACGCACAGGAAACAGCTTTCTCTAGAGGCACGTGGCACTGAGGATCCGGTGGGGATATGCCGGGGTTGTACACCTTATATAGGGTCAGTGATTAACCAATTGCCGGCGCGCTGCCCCTTTAAATTTGAGAGAGCCGGCGCGCGTGCCCTAAGGAGCGGGTACACGCGCACCGGCCGGCAGAGGAAGCTCGGGGAAGCAGGAGCGTGGTCGGGTAAGTTTCTCTGCACAGAGGGACGAGTGCGCCCGCGGCCCGACACGCGCACCGCGGTTCCACTCGTCCCAGAAGCTGGGGATCAGAAGGGACAAAGTTTGGTACTTTATACTAGTGGAATAAGATTTTGAAGTTTACTTATTGTAATCGACATGAGACTAATGATTTGTGCGATAAGATACGTGCTTTAGTCCAGGCGTCCTTTGAGATGGAGCATTGGATTTCTCGTTCCCAACTGCTTTGATAATCAGGGGTAGCTTTGGTGAGATTTTAAACAATCAGGTGGTATCCTGTAATTGTGAGATTAGAAGTATAGGTAACGTGTTACTAATACAGTCAATTCATTATGCATATGTAACCTATGTCTGTTCATATTATAAAAATGCTGTATTTGCATATGGTATAGCCATGTTCCCAGAGATTGACCTTATATAATAGTAACCTCGTCCCAAGTCTTCAGAGACAAGTTTTCAGTAAGAATATACTGTCTTAAGTGGCTTAAGGCAGTCTACAGAGAGAGCAGAGAGCAGGTAGGCCCACAGGTTGGAGAGCAGAGTTACCTCTGATGGGAGTCAGAGGGCCATCTGGACAGAAAAGCCCTGTTTGGGACCAATAGAACCTCCACATTGAGAGCGTGAGTTGAGTAATTAAGGGTAGTGCTTTGATATTGAACTTAGACATATTGGCACTTGCTAGACACGAAAGGGCTGCCAGCACAACATTACACAAAGATTCCTCCATATGTTTCCATATTTTGGAGCTTCTATGGTGGAACCAGTCTGCAATTCCAATGGAGGTAACAGCTGCAGAGTAGGCCTTAACATCCGGCAAAGCAAGACCTACTTCTATTTTAGATCTTATAAATATACTTCTTGCTATCCTAGGCATTTTCTTGGCCCAGACAAGGATCCTAAAGCACTTATCTGAAGCTTTAAAAAAGGAACCAGACAGTAGAATGGGGACTGTCTGGAACAAATAAAAATGCTGGGGCAGAACATTCATTTTTAAAATGTTGATATGGCCTAACAATGAAAAGTCCCTTCTGTCCCATCATGTCATGTCAGCTGAAATGATGCTAAGTAGAGGAGCAAAGTTCAGATCAAAGGTGTGTTGGGGATTTGCCGGTATATTGTTCCCAAGATACCTGAACAATTTCTGTGCCCAGGAAAAAGGAAATTTCTGTTCTAAAAGATTAACTGTACTTTGTTCAAGGGTAACATTAAAGTGGTTTTATCGTTTGAAGTGTTTGTGCTCTTCAGCTAATTCTATGAGATTGAATTTGAAATCCAGGGGCGAGTCTCTCCTCTCAGCAGGCATGTCTCTCCTGTCAAGAGGTGTGTCTCTCCTCTCAGCAGGCGTGCCTATCTTCACTTAAGAGCTGTGACATCATCATTCTGTGTTAGCAGTGGAAGGGGAAGGATGTCTGGACAGCTATACAGCCTCCTGCATGCTTCTTATGTCTGCAGAGCCTTCAGCTTCAGACTCCACAAGCTCCTTGCTGTGCTATAACCAGTTAGACACACAGCCTGAACTGATGAAACACATGTGAGGAATGCCCTCCCCCTCCTCCCCTCTATTATCAGGCAGGGGACTGTATGTGTTATATGGAGGGAACACAGGACATAAAACTGTGTTATATGAGGGGATCTATGAGTTAAACAGTCAGTAATTACCCAGATCATTCACCTTACAGCTGGGAGATAAGTATACAGCCAGCAGCCATCTCACATAGCTGGTTTTACTTTCGGTTTTAACAGCTCAGAGGGAAGTAAACACAGAGTGTGCAGGCAGCCAATCACAACACAGGGGCATGTCCGGGGCGTTTCCTCTCGGGGGGCGTATCCCAACAGGCTGAATGAAATGTCAGTCAGCCAATCACAGTGCAGGGGGCGTGTCCCAGGGGCGGAATTTGTCCGTGGTGTGTCCCAACTAGCTAATCACAGAAAAGGGGGCATGTCCCGACTAGCAGCAGCAGAAATAGAAAACAAATGCACAGAAAAGCTCATATCTACTATACTAAGTGACTTAGGTAATGCAACCCAATTATAAAAGTGCTTATTTTTACTGTCCCCATAATCTGAGATATGATCTTTGTAGCGAGAAATCCCCTTTAAGAGCAATGCTTTTATTAAGGTTAACCTTGAAATTACTATGATGCACAAATTTCTGCAGTACCGACATCAGCACTGGCAAAGAGATCAAGGGCTGGTGAGCACATAAAGGATAGGGTAGTGGGGGCACCCCTGCCTGGTGTCATTCCGTATTTGGAGTGTTGTTGATAATGAGCCATTTATTCAAATTTGCTAGTATAGGGCCATAATACGCTGCAGCATTGTTGGGCCAACACCCATTCCCATTAATGTCGTCCATAGAAAATCCCAGTCCACCAAATGCTTTTTTCACATCTAATGAGAGCAGCGTAAAGGACACCCCAGATGTTTTTGTGTGATGAATGAGTGAGAAGGTTTTGAGGGTACTGTCCTGGGCCTCTCTGGTCGGGACAAACCCAGTTTGGTCCAGGTGGATAGGTTACCTAATATTGTGTTCAGTCTAGTAGCTATAATTTTGGCCAAGAGCTCGGTGTCTGTATGAAACCGAGTTAAAGGAATCCAGTAGGGGATTGGTTAGTTCACAATAGAGTGTCTTAAAGAATTTAGCACTGTACTAGTCAGGTCCTGGCCTCTTTCCTGTACGCTATTGCTTGATTCAACTCCTCAGACGAGAAAAGATGCTCCAGAGCACTATGTCTGTTGAAAGCTTTGGGGGAGCTGTGATAGCGAGGAGTGATTCTAATAAGGCTCGGGTCCTGGGCAAAGGGGTTGTCCTAGGTAGGTTATAGTGATCGTAGTAAAAAGCATGAAAACACTCCCGGATACTTGAAGTCATATGGATCACCTTACTGTTGCGCATTTTAATTGATGGGATGAACAAAGAGGCTCTTTTGTCTCTTAATGATATCACGCACAATTTACTTTGCTTATTACTCCATTGGTAATACGTATTAGCACAAATCTGTTTATATCGTTTATGTTTCTGATCAAGTAGTTGAAGTATTTCAAGGTGAATTTGAAGTAAGGCTCTGAGATATTTCTCCATATTTGAGCGCTTGTGGTCCTTTTCCAGCAGTAAAGAAATACTGAGCATTTTTTCTCAAACCTTTTTGCTGCTTGCTGCTTCTGCACAACAGCTGTAATCACTTCACTACCTATGTAAAGGAGGATTCAAATAAAGAGATTGAGCTGCTGTTCAGCTTTGATCACCAGCACTGGTGCCATGAGGTGGAAGTTCTTAGGGAATCAATACGCCAGACTTCTGGCGCAGCCCTGTTCATTCATGCCGCCCTTGGTTGTTATGCGCGTGTCAATAACAAATATGTGTATTTTTTATTTTTTATCTTTTGTAGGGGGATTGGTAATGGAAAAATGGTAGAAAAAGTGTTTTACTTTATTTTGTGTGGGTTTTTCACTTTTTTTCACTTTTTTCATTTTGACTTTTTTTATTTGTCACTATAAGGGACTTAACTGATCTAGAAAGTGGAACCCCTCTATCCATGGTCTAAACCTTCTGCCTAGCGCCACAAACCCAGAATCCTCACCAGACTCCAGGTTGCCATAGAAGCCATCTGCACCCCGCAATCGTGCCGCAAGGGGGCCAGTGGAAACAGAGTGAGCCCCCTCCCCCTGTTTTTTCTTTAAAATATTTAAATTAGAAAATAAAACATTAGCATCCAAAAAAAACATATTCTCCCAAAAAGGGAAAAACTATAAATGGTTAACCCATCCATTTGTTTCCCATTCTTGGACAGACAAAAGATTACAAAAAATGTCCCAATTTTGTTCATTAAATAAATTTAACTGGGAACTAAATATTTAATGTTTTGTCTCCTTTTTAATATTTTCCTATCTTTAACTTAACCAAAAAATTAAAACAAAACAAAAAAAGAAAAAAAAACAAGAACAATTTCTTACATTTTATTTGGGGATGGATTGCGGGCCCGTCATTTTGCCTTACAACCTGGTTTATAAACTTTAAATAGGCAACTGCGGTAAATTTAAAACATTCCGTCAAAACTAGGGTCAGGATGTACTTTTCAAATACATTCCTGAGATCGCACAAAATTAACCTTGAAATTTTATTGCTGCGGGCAAAGGTAAAGATCAATCCATTTTCAAAACATGAAATAAACCGGTCACAGTATTCACAGACAAACAAAAAATTTGTCGCCAAAACAGGCATAAGTAAAAAATTGGCAATAATGGCATTTCGCCGGACCCCCAGGGAAACCCCTACCCAAAAATTTTACCCCAAACGCTTATACAGGAGCGTGCCCCAAACCCAAGACACTTTTCTAGGAAACCATGGTGTTAATGCGAAGCATTCTCTAATCCCCTTTTTTGGACTCTCCCGGGCCCAGGATGGAAAATAAACCCTTTCCCCCATATTTCAAAAAATTCTACCTGGGGTGCTTCCCTTTTTTTTAACGCCCTTTTCGCCCATTCCATTTCATAATAAAAGAAATTTTTTCTAGAAAAAATTTAAAGGGGGGGGGAGGGAGTTGGGCAAAATCCAGGGTCTGAAGGGAGGGCCCTTTCCAGCCCCCGCTTGTATATTATATGGAAAGTTTTCTACTGCCTGCTGAAAGGGATTTCTCGTTCCCATCAAAAAGGGCCCAAATATCGCCCAAGAAGGATTAAACGGGACAAAATTTTTGTCAAATGTTTGGGGAAAGCCGGTTTTCCCTTTCCCCAAAAATCTTAAAAATATGGCGCCCCCAAAAAAAATTTGAAACAGGTCTGCTCCACCCTCCCCTACCCCTTTAAAACATTTTATCACCTTCAAAAATCCCCAAATCTTGTATCCCTGACATTTTTGGGGATTTTAACCCTTTGGGATTTACCTGTAAAAAGGGGTCATTTCTAGGTATCGGGCTTACACAAAAATTTCCCCGGGTTTTTGAGAAACGCCTTAAATAAAGTCGGGACCTTCTAAACAAGGATCACCCTTTCCGTCCATTTAGAAATGGCCATATTTGAGATGCTTAAATCAAGGGGGGTATGGTTTGAAATTGTTTTGATGTGAAAAAAAACCCCTATTTGGGGTTTTAAAAGGGCAATTTTTCCCTCCATACCCCGGGTTTCCCCCAATCATTTTCCTTGAGTAATGGTAGGATCTTAGATACATAACTCTTAGCACTCAAGTAAAGGGGAAAAAGGAAAATGACGGCCCCTGGGAAACTCATCCTAAAGTTAAAATCTAGGGGATTTTTTTCCCTAGTTTCTCTGTTTATCAAATGGAATAAATTTGAATTCAGACTAAAGCCAAGCCCGGGGAATTCCCTATTTTTAAATCCCAAATTTTTTTGGAACCGGGGTTAGCCAGTGGGTGTTAAAAATAAGGATCCCCCCCGATCCGTCCTACCCCCCGACCGAATCTTCTGCCTGGTTTTTCCAAGGGGAAAAAGAAGGGGGTTCGACTTGTGATATGTCTTAAAGGGGCTTTGATATGGCATGTGAAGAAAGTTAGTCAGGAGATAAACCCCCGAGTGAAATTGATCTTGTATGGTGTTCATAAAACTTTTGTGCCTTGAACCAATCGGCTACATGCCGCATCAAGGGGGCCCGGGTTAAATGCCTCACGTCAGGGAACTAAAGCCTCCGTTAGACTTAGGCTGCTCAAGATCATAAAGGAATCCGGGGCCCTTCCATCCAACAAATTTCGACCAGGCTTTTGATGCCTTCACATCTTTAGGCCTGAGTATACCGGAAGAGTGTGCAGGATATACATATTTTGGGGGGAATTCGGTATTTTATATAGTTTTCCCCCTTCCGAAAAAAGAAAAGACAGGGACCCCAAACCCTGTAGACAGACCCCAAAATCTATAAAGCTGAAATTTTTAATTTATAAAGTTGAAGGGGGGGTTTTTGGTGATTTTTACCCCCAAAAAAAATAATCTATACAAAAGTCCAAACCTTTTAAATTGGGAAAGGGGAAGCCCAGTTCAGTCTAGCAGGCCCCTTTACATTAAAGCTTGTTTTTGTCAAATTAAGTGAGTAGCCCCCCAAAACTCCCCCCTTTCCAACGTCTGAATAAGTTGGCAAAGCAGAATGGGGATTTTGATAATAACAAGACATGTCTGTAAAGCCACAGGGCCAATACTCCGGGATTTTCGGGGCAGCCCAAAGGACCGCGGGGGGGGACTAGGTATATAAAAGTGGTTTCCCGGGGGCCAAATTTAACAGGGGGGGCGAGAGTGGGCACCCCTGTCGCGGCCCCCTTAATAGTCAATCTCCTGGTTCTTTTCCTTTAAATTTAAATGAGGAACTATGGGACCCTCCGGGAGTAATCTAAAAATTCAGAAAAGTTTTCCCAAAACCCCCTTTTTCTAAGGGCTCGACAGAAAAGGCCAGGAAATAGTAACGAACGCCTTTTTTCCGGCGTCGAGACTTTAGCTTTAAAAGATCCTGCGCCCTGGATTGTGCCCCCACGTAGCTGCTATTGCTGTCCTGATGTTTTTTGGTGCTTGCCTGCCCTTAAGAATCCCCCCGCTGAGGGGAGGGGACAATGGGAGGAAGAAAAGACTGCATTGAGATGCCAAGTTTTTTGTAAGAATTTATAATCACAATTTAGAAAAGTAAAGGGCCTAAATTTGCGGGAGGTGGGGGGCCTTTCCCGGGTTTTGGGAAAAAGAATTGTTTTTGAGTCAAAACATAGATCCATCATTTTATGTTTTTGGGGTATATTTTCGTTGTATAGCGGGGTCAGAATGGGAGTACCTTGGGCTAATAGAATTTTAAAACATTCGTTTCGAAGCCGTCTGGCCCGGGGGTTTTACACTGGAGAAATGCAATAGCTGCCCTAACCTCCTTTTTCTAAGATAGGCTCTCTAAGATGGAAAGAGGGTTATCTTTTATAAAAGCTGTACCTTTCCCTATCATTGGGTGCGCCCATACAGTTTTTTTTGTAGAGTCCAGAAAATGTCTGCCACTTCCGATATGTCGTATCATCACATTGGTATCAGGGTGTCTCAGAGCTACAATTGGTTTCTGTCGTTTGCCTGACTTGATAAGTTGTGCCAATAATTGACTCGATTTGTTTGCTCCTCTATAGTACTTATTTTGGGGAAAGGGGTAACCCCGTCAGTTTTCTTGTCCTTGGACAACCCCCTGTTTTTATTTTCTGCGGCTCAAGGGGATGTTACACAGCAAAAATCCTGGGCATAATTCATCCGTAATTAGCACCGGGGTGCGCAAATTACGGGGGAATACGCCTAGTAACTATGGAACCAAAGTTCCATAGAGAACATGGATTACGTCTCCTCTCCCTGCTCGCAATACCCGAGGGGGGAGATAATGACAGGTCACTTTCTAGCGGCTTTTAACCGCCGCAAAATTTTTTGTCTATGTACCCCGCAAATGCCGCCCCCCCGCCCCCCGCCCTGCCCCCACCACACGGCGAATTTGCGGGGCTAATTACCCCGCAGTTAACTGTGGAACATACCAAAGGGGTAAAATCATTCCCACCCGGGCAAGCTCCAGTCGTAGCCAACAGTGCATGGAGCTAGCTGTTAAATACAGCTGACATCATGTGCTAATTGTACAGGTTCTGCTTGTGAGACCGAACGATCTTCTGGACGCGCCAGTACGACTAACTCCAATAAATGACTGATAATCAGGACATACTGTTATGTCCATTTGCATGAAGGGGTTAATTCTGGGGCACTGTACATCTCTCAGCATGCTCAAACTGGCCCACCAGAGAGACAGTGAAACCCTTAGTAGCCCCCTGCCCAGGACTCTAGGATGTTTGTGTGGTAAATTCTGTAACGATGAGTTGTGGCTGGAAGAAGTCATCATGATGACCGAGACCGAAGGGAAAAAGAAAGAAAAGAGAAAAAACTCATCAAGAAAATGTTTCCTGGGTCACGGGGACGAATTGTACGTAAAATACATCTCTGGCCCTTTTGTATAACGGGTTTATCTACCCTAAAGCCCCACGTATGATAAAAATAGATTTTCGTAGTAGTTTTTTTTTCAAAGGGTATAGTGGAAATTATTCATCTTTGTTTACTGGTGATATAGGGTCATAGTATGGGGGAAATTTTTGGGCCTTTTATAGGGGTTTTTATTAACAATTTTGCCCTTTGGGTAACCCCTTTCATCAGTAACTAAAATGGTATTGTAACTTTTTCTTCTAAAAAGGGTATTAAAATTCGGCAACGCATCCCCTCCCAACTTTTAAGATGCAAAAGAAAACACCATCACAAAGCACAACACAGTCCCCGTTCTGGACCGCGTGGTCACGTTCGTGTCTGCCTGCCCTGTGGCCGTCTCTACTCACCGCTCCTGTTCTCATGCGTCCTCTGGTTGCTGGCTGGCGCAGATACCTGCTCCCTGAGGTGCGCGCATGCCGGCTCTCTGAGGAAAAATGGGCCACAAACTGCTATAAAAAATACAGCGCTGCCCCTTTTATTATCTCATTTCTCCCCCCTCCTTCCCCATTTTTGGTGTGGTTAATTTGAGAGTAAAATTGTGAGTTATTGTTCTTCGGTGTTCTGACCCCTTTTCTGGACTTTGACCTTGTTTGCCTGCCATCTACCCTGTCTTTTTTTGCATTGGACCTTACTATGCCTCTGCCTGACTCTTTTGTACCTTACAAAATTTGGGCTGTCACTGCAAGTGGTCACAACAGAGGTATCGACCTGGGAGTCCTCCGCAGCAAAGCCAACCGGCCTTGCAGCAGGCGCTGGTGAAGACTGGGGAGCTTGTTAGACTCCACTCCCTAGCGTGGCTCATACTATCTTCTCTTGATGACCAGGAGGATCCACTATCCTCCACCCGTGACAACACCAGGACACTTTAATAAGTTTTAATTAAAATTTTAATATAAATATTATCAGAATATAACAAAATGATGAAATATTCAAGTTGCCGTCTACTATACAGTTAGGAACCAGACAGATACTTTTTAAGTTTATTAATGAAAATCTATTTCCCATGTGAAAAAGAGGGACATTCAATGAGCAAGGAGGGACATGGGTTAAATATAGGGAGTGTCCCTCCAAAAAAAGGGGCCTTAAAAAAGGGATACACTTAAGTATTTGTTATAGTATAAAAATTTTTTATTTGTGGAGGGACATCGTGTATCTTACAGACCTTTTATACACCCCCGTTGCCCCCTGCTTCTTTTTGCTTACCACAGGTTTGGTGAAATGATACAGCCCCAGTGCCCTCCATCTTGATTACACACTGGCGTGAACAGGATCATCACATCGATCAGTCAGATGCAAAACTAGGTGGGTGCACCATGCAAGTGCAGAGACATGGAGTGCAAGTGCAAGATTCAAGTTTAGTAATGTACAATAGTTGTGGGGTGAACCCAATCAATATGTATATAAAACCCCCTATTATATGACTAAGGGCCCGGGCCCACAACCCCCAAAAAATCCCATATGATAAAATCACAGTGGGAAAGGGGATACAAATAAAGTGCAATAAAATATAACTTTTATTTAGACCAAATAAAAAACATATGTCACACGGTGCTAAAAAGACAATACATACAAAGGAGGAACCGCAAAAAATCTTTATCCAAGGAAACAAGGAATTAAAACAGCCAGTAGTTAAGGTGTTTGGGGACATTTCTAACCCAATGGCCCCACAGTGCCCTATTCCCCCCCAGCCTAATTATGGGGTTTATACACGTCCCGAAAGGAGGGCCCCCCCGTTTTTAACCTATCCGGGTAAATTTTACCCTAAATTTCCCTCCTTTTATGGAAATAAAAAGGGTAAGAAAAAAAACCCTTATTACAGAAGCCCCAACATGTTCGGCCCGCCCCAGACTTCCCAGGGAAAATGATTGGTGGGGCAAGAAATGCGGTATCAAGTTTCACAGAAAACAGGAGTATATGGCTCCCAGTGTCCTGACACAGCTATGGCGTGCTGTGTGAGGAATAGGTGCACTGTGAGGGCCATTAGGGTTAGAACTGTCCCTCAACATCTTAACTACAGGCTGTTTTAATACCTTGTTTCCTTGGTAAAATTTTTTTTCGGGTTTATCCTTAGTAGTATCGCTTTTTTTGCGCCCTGGACATAGTTTTTATTTGGTCTAAATAAAGTTTTTATTTTTTTTTCACTTTATTTAGTATGCCCTTCCACTGTGAAAATTATCATATAGTGAACCAAATCAACTCCACTGCTGGGCCCTATGCACCACAGTCTGACGCTGTCTCTTTATAAGTCAGTTGTATCTTTTTTTCAACCCACAGGTATGTAGTCTATGCCATTCAAGTTTCCTTTGTCTGTTCTAAATTGGCTGGGATTCTACATATAAAGCATATTGATTAACCCATTACCGCCAGAGCCAATTTTGGCCTCTCTGACAGAACCCCATTTTTGCAATCTGGCATTTGTCACTTTATGTGAGAATAACTTTTTGACACTTTAACCTATCCATGTGATTCAGAGATTGTTTTTCTCGTGACACATTGGGCGACATGTATGAAGATCGGCGCGTCAAAGCGTCTGTTTACACGTTTTTTTTTTCCGTGAAAACTGCGCCTGATGTATGTCGGCGCCGAAGTGCGCTCTTAATGCGGTGTAAAGTTCCCCGTGCCTCGCCTGTGTGTGAGGCGCATTGCGGAACTTAGGCGCACAAGGAATGCGCCTAACATGTATTAAGTTTAGAGACAGGCTGTAAATCAGAGAAAAATCATTAAGCATGTTAGTTTAGAGAAAAAATTTATTTTTGCTTCTTTCATCTTTTATTATATTTAGTATATACAGCAATAGCCAGCACAGTACAGGTATTGCTGGGACCTGTGGTACTCCAAGCAGGATTTCTAAGTTCACATGGCTTATTTCGGGGCATATTTACGGACGTATTTACGCCCGCAAATACATCCCCAACCACACCTTAAATAGTGAACAATTAGCTTAGAATTTATGCCAATGGAAAATATGCCTCGTGTGAAATTAGTTTAATTTTCTCCGTATTTTTAAGACCTTTTACAGCTGATATTTCTTTCTTTTGAGATCTTATATATATTTCCTTTAACTTTAAGACAACTTTTTCAATGCATTGAAGTATTTTTATTAAATAACTTGATATTTATCATTATTAATTAATATATTTAAGTTACAAAAATTTTTTATTATTGTACTGTGATAACTGTAGACCTAGAGCTCATTTTGCCTCATAACAATAATTTCTAGGCTTCCACTTCCGCCTCCTCCTGGCTCAAGAAGACCACATTGACCTAGTTCATGCCTGTTCCGAGCTGTAATGCCCTCACAATGCCGACTGGCATTCATACATGCGTCGGATATTCGATATCTGGTGCGTCCCGCCCTCAGAAACGCCCCCCCCCCACCAGCAAGCCCAAAATAATTCCTCCATCATGTTAGGCGCATTACAAAGTGGGCGAAGCATGCGCCTCAACATCGCATTTGACGTCCTGACATAGGATCGCACAGTGAGAGGCAGTATACGCCAGAAACCAGGCGAAAACCCGATCATACCTGATGCCCTTGGCTTTAAATATACGAAATTTTTGGTCCCAAAAGTCCTTGATTATTGTGAAAAATATCAAAATAACGTGAAAAATTTAATTTTTTTTTTACCATTTTCCAAACTTCAAAATTTCCACATGTAAGACAGATAGTTATTCCACTCAAAATATCTTGTATACTAGCATCTACCATATGTATACTGTAGTTGGCATCATTTTTTAAAATGTTTTATTTATGGACAATAGGCTTAGAAATCTAGTATTAATTTTCAAAATTTCAAGAAAATTTGCAATATTACATTTTTTAGGGACCAGTTCCAGTTTCCTAACGAGAATTTGGAATTGCCTGTAAGACTTAATGCACAGAAACTAGACCTCCTTAAAGGTATTCAAATACAGCATTTAGAAAGTATTATTAACCCATTAGGTGTTTCAGAGGAATTAAAGCGAAGTGAGGTTGAAATTTTCCAAATGTCACCCTATTTTGCAGATTTTCCATTTTTAATCCATTATCACAACGAACACCGTAATGAGAAAAATCAGAAATGCAACTTTAATATTGATATACCCCAGATTCTGCTTTTTTCAGAGATATCCCATAGTGGCCCTATGGCGCTTTTTTAGGCTCAACCACAAGCCCCCGAATGAGGAGGACACCTAACTGGACCTCAGGGGTCTCATTTTCAATAACGATTTTATTTTAGGAGCCATGTATTCAGGTTTACAGACACCCAATGTGCTAAAATTAATCAACACCCTAACAAGACCACAAATTGGAAACTACAAACCCCTTTAAGGAATAATATCAGGGGTGTAGATGATCTATAGAACCCCACAGGTGTTTTTCACAATTTTTTTAGCGTTGGGCCTAAAAATAACACAAAATAAAAACATATCCAAATCAATCTTGCAAATTTTAGAAGCTGAAAATGTTTGAATTATTTTAACGAAGGAATCCTGGAACAAAAAGCAACCCCAAATTTTGTTACGCATTTCTTCCAAGTTCAGCAATACTCCAATACTGTGTGTGTAAACTGCTGTTATAGGTCCGAGACGGCGGGGCGTCATAATGGAGGGAGTGTATATTTGCTTTTTTGGAACGCAGATATTGGTGGGTGTCATGTTGCAATTGCATAGCCCCCCAAGTACCAGAACCAGGAGAAATCTACAAAAGTCACCCAATTTGGATTCAACCACAAGAGTTGAGCGATTTATTATCTGGACAAATATCGACACGGATTTTAATATATCGGATTTTATTTTCGACCGTCACGCTATAATTTAAGGTTTAAAATCAGGTTATAGCATAATCTATTACTATACGCGCCATTTTACAGCGCTTTCCAATCCCATTTTGGCGGCCACACATCACTTAGGCATAGAGTCAGGGTTAGCTGTGTGTGCGACGTCAAGACTGGGATGTGTATGGAGTGCGATTGGCTGAAAAATCACATGACCTCGTTTTACATAGAACAGGCCCTTCCTGTATCTGGCCTCATTGTTGGTCAGCATCTCATAGGATAGGAGGACGTGCGCTCTGCCCTCTGGTCACACAGCTCGAGCAAACAGCTCAATCAAACAGCACAGCGAAAATGTTCTATTATGTTCACAGAGACATCTAAACATTTAGCTGTGAACTTTAGAAACTTAGGTAGATTAGATATTTGCAATTTTATGTAGTTATGCTGAGAATTTTAAAGTAGCATCTAGCCCTGATAAAGTAACGGAGGGAAGCGGGGGGGGGGGTGCCCGCGGGCGCACACAGACACGCTCTTTAAAGGCTAGTTTGGATTAAAGTGCATCGGAGACTTAGTTATTAATACCAATGAATTGCCATGGCTTACTTATTGGCTTTTTATTACAGTTTTCTGTTGAAATATTACTGTATGTTGGCCAGCCTGATCTTAAATTAGGATACAGAACTTTCTATGCAAACTGCAGGTCTAATGTTAGGTGCAAAACCTCCACTTTTATTATCCGTATACATTTTCAGATACGTGTTTTTTCCACTTTTTGGCCCAGTCCAGCTTATGTTGATAGAGGCAACCTTTCTGCACTTAAATTTCAATACAGCAAAATTGTCGTCACTGCAGGTGAACTTTTTGGTGCAAAAAATACCGTTTATAACCGTAAACATTTTCAGAAACGTGGTTTTTTTCAACTTTTTGGCCCATTCCATCTTTGTTGATAGAGGCACCTTGCACTGTGAATCCAGTAACAACAGTCGTCAGCCAATCCCTGTTCTTTCAGTGGTTACTGCAACCTGCATCCATCGTCCCTTACCCTCTATTCCTCCCAGTCACGCCACACATGTCGTCTCAACACATCATCAGCCATCCCGTCCAAACAAAAGCGAAAGGAAGCCCAACCTGTCAACTCGTGTACCCACACTGCTGTAGGAAAATCCAATTTCTGAAGACCTTCCTTTGATGCCAAAATTGCGGTTGGGGTACAGAAGGCATGTTAAAAGATCAAGAGGCCAAAGAGGATGATATAGTCCCTGCTCTGACCCCAGTTACTGATGCCATCAGAGGAGGAGAAAGGAAGTCGCCGGTCCAATCGCACAAAATCCCGGGCCGGTCGGCAACGCCTTCAGTCCCTCTTGAATTATAGCCCCCGCAGCTCCTGGATGCAAAATGTCCAGGGAAGACCCAAGTCACCTGTGTTGATGATGATGAGGAGATAAATTGCGGATCCAATGTTAACTTTTCACAGAATTTGCTTGCGAGCGCTTCATCAACTGGCCGAGAGGAAGAACGACGGGGAGTGTCAGTACGGTCCCGCCTCAAAAAGGGAGAGGGCGGTCCTCAGAAGTCCGCTGATATGATTTCCGCCGAGCCACGGTCAGCGTGGAAACCCCGCTCCCTCGCTTATCGCCATCAAAAGGTCCAGGTGACCTCTCGAAGCCTGGGCGCCTACTTCTTGAGCAAGCCCTCTGATTCACCCAGCGATGTCAAATGCCTGCCTTTTGCCGTTAACGCATAAGTAGAGGCAAAGAAAATTTAGTTGTTTAACCACACCAACTGTCTAGTTCCACATGCAGCGAATGCAATGAGTATGAAATGGAGGAACCCTTTGGCCAAACCCGTCCAAACCGCCACCGGGCTAATCAACCACAGACCCAACCTCTGTCTCCGCCTCCTACCTCCACTCACCTACCAAGCTTCCTCAGCTGCCCATTTCTCTCAGAGTCCAGATCCGGTATCATGTCCTCCCTCCTCATCAGCCTCCACCCGTCCCCGAGTAACCACCAGCACCAACAGAGACCGCATCGCTAAACCCCTTTCTCCCTTCCTCCGCCCGATATTGACGACCTGTCACGCCGTACAGCGGCCAGTCTCGCAGCCAGGCCTTCTCGTCTTTCCAGGTTAATTGGGAGCAGAAGAAACACTTTTAACCCAAAACCATCCCAAAGCCAAACGCCTGAATGTCGTGCATTGCCAGGCCTTTTGGCCTTGAAATGTTGCCTTTCCGCTTCTGGGAAGGACAACAGATGGGTTCCCCGCCACATTCATGCCCTTGCCTGCCCCCAATACCAGATATGCCGAGCAGGGGCAATTCTGTGGCCAAGAACAGCCGTCCCTGCCCTGGCAGCCTGAGACGTGATCATCTAAAAATTCAAGCGCATTGTCTTCATCTGGTGTCCGGAAAAGTCCATCTCACCCCCTACCGACACACAGGACCTAGTACGCACGGCCGAAGGCCGCTATAAACATTGTGACAGCTCCAAAGGTGGAGCTGGGTGGATGTCTCTGTCGTTGACGGTGTCTCTCAGTCTCGGCGCACTACTCTCACAACTGCAGGGATGGTGCTGGGCTCTTTCCCCCACGGTCCCTTGGTGGCTTCCACATGCCAGAGAAAACCAGGCCGTGTTGAAATCAATCTGTCTTGGAGACCATCCACACACAGGTCAGGAGCTGTGGAACGGCTCTCCGCAACGAGACCGCGCCGCTGGCTGGGGTGACAAGAACCTTGGCCAGGCAAGGTGGGTTGCGAAAAACGTGCGAAATCTGCTGGCCGGCCCTTAAGATCGTAGGCTGGAAACACAACCCCATGCCCTGCACAGTCATGAACCAACGTCGTCCAGAAATTTACTAAGGAGGTCTACCCCGGTCAGGACTGCCTGCAGAGAAGGCCGAGGCCTGAGATCCTCACTTTCCGCCGTCGCACACCCTGCTTCGTCCTGCGTGGCTGCATTGCAGCGTCATCTCTGCCTCCCCAGCAACCGTGCTCATTTGTTGACGTGCAACAGGCTGGAAATCCACCCTCCACATCTTCTGCATTGTGGGCAGAGCAGCGCAATGCCATAACCCTGTAACGAAGTGACAACATGGCCTGACAAGCAGCGGTGCGGACCTCGGGGTTTTGAGCCCACCGCGAGTGGAAGCAGTGTGAAAGAGCTCTGCACCATCCTTGCCAGTTTAGAAGAAGCAAACCAAAAATTTCAGTGCGACAATGCCCTTGGACAGCATGACCATGTGGGTGATCTTAGTTCTGGAACGATCGTTGACACTCTGAACACATCAGGTCCCGACCATTGGACAGAAGGAGGAGACAGACACAGAGCGGACACGAGCCTTTCTCTCCGTTGAATCCACAAGGCCGACAGTTTCTCAATTTTATCGTTCTACATTTAGGCAGTGTGATTCGGATCCCGGCTACAGCAAGGCGGCGCAACAGCCTCAGGTGCAACAACTGAGGCAAGTCAGAGCTGAGCCGGAGGGAAGGCGGAGGAGGAGGAGGAATTCCTAAGACACCGACGTACCGATGTCCCTGCCTTGTGAAATAGGTTGGCGCGAATTTGAGGCGGAGGAGGAAGATGAGGAAGGATCAATTGCTATGCCGCCCTCGACCCATAGGCTTGGGAAATCACGCTCCATCTTTCACATGAGTGTTTGGATGCTTCCAATTCCTCCAACATGAACCTCGCATCTAATGCCAACAAAATGAAACAACAGTTATACTGGGTGGCCACCCACCTGATCCGGTACAAAAACAAAACTCCAGCACTTTCCTTCCACCCACCCAAATAGAGAGTAAATGCAGGAAAGGGAGACCATACGCTGATATGATCAACTGGAAGAAACATCTGTTGCTCGCGGCTTCATCTTACTTCTAAATGTCACGGTGGAACAACATCAGCGCCGTGAACAAGCAGTAGAGAGCCAAGTAGCCGTTAGCGGCATGCAGCATGCTAGGTGGCAGGATGCCTAAATGGGTGACCTCCGTGGCAATCTTTATTTACCCACCACACCAACACATGCAATGCAGGGCACACACATCCAACCCCCCGAGACCACTTAAGATCATGGTGCAAGAACTAACTGCGTCTCAAACACTGATGATTTATTGTATGTGTTCCGGACCGAATAGACTACTGGTTATACCACAATGGACGAATGGCCCGAGCTGCTCGCGACCGCCCATAGAGTAGTTGTCCTGCCCGTCAGGTCCAGCCTTCCTATCTGAGCGTGCCACCTTCAGCACACTGGAGGAGGTCATTACAGACAACCATATCCGCTTTCCACAGATAATGTGGATTATTGTAACTTTCAACAAGATATACAGCATGGATTCTCTGTATGAAGTTGTTGCCCCAATTGCCGATGTCACCGATCAGTTGCCGGTCTACTTCACTCTTCCTTCCACTTCAAAACAGAAATGGTCCTACCTTAAAACTTTTTTAAAAATGATAATTTTCCCATACAGTAAATATTTATATATCACAGTTCCCAACAGTTCATATTGCTGGTTTTGCTGTGAGGATACTGTAAGGACAGCAAGGTTTCATAACAACACACCGTATTCCAATTACACACTTTTGTCTTTAGAAGTTTCCCAGCATTGTCCAATAGGGTTAATTGAGTCATGTTGCTGTTCGATACAGCTAACAAATATGGTCCTTTTGAACAGCAAGTGGGCTTCTAAGTGGGCAACTTCTCAACACAATTTTTAATAGTGAAGAGAAGGTCATATTTATAATATATTGGGGTCATCGATGCTGAGAGATATACAGCCTAAATACAATGTCCTTTGGACCAGAAATGGTGTGCTTCCTATCTGGCATTTCTCCCACACACAATTTATTTAAAAGTGGCTGAGATGTCATATTTTATAATTTATTGTGGGTCATATTTGCTGTGATGATACAGCAATAATCCATAGGTCCTTTGGAACAGAATGTGGCGTTTAAGTGGCATTTCTCTCTCACCCTATTTTTAAACAGTGGCTGAGAATCATTATATTATAATTTATTTGGGTCATGCAGCTATGAAATGCAGCAATTACTACAGGTCCCTATTCTAAAAAATTTTGTTTCTCTAACCGACATATGTACTATACAATTGATCAAAAGTGGCTCAAGGGTCCAGTTTTGAATTTTTGGGGGCATTTATGCAGTTACATGCACTATACAACAGGTCCTATTTATAAAAAAAATGTAGTATTCTAATTAACAACATTGTGTTCATCCCAATTGTCAAACGTGGCTCAAGGGTCATGTCTTGAATTCTTGGGGGCAATATGCTGTGACATGCAAGCCTATACACTAACATTCCTATTATAAAAAAATGTTGAGTTTCTGTTTCTAACAGACATTTGTCATCACAGATTGTCAAAAGAGAGGCTCAAGTGTCATGATTATTGAAATTTTTGGGGGCATTTATGCTTTGACATGCAGCTTATACTACAGTTCCTATTATAAAAAATGTGTGAACTTAACAGTCATTTATGTTCTTCCACAATTGCTCCAAAAGGTTGGCATCATGGTTAACATTTTTTTTGAATATTTGGGGGCATAATTGCTGTGAAAATGCAGCTAGACTACAGGTCCTATTGAATAAATGTGTTTCTAACAGACATTTGATCTTCCACAATTGTCAATAGTGGCTCAAGGGTGATGAGGCTGTCAAAAACCAGGAAATAGTTATGACACAGTTAAATGGACACATATTGGCAAAAATTCTTGTTTTTTTGTGCAAGATTATCATAGCTATCAATCCCCTGTATTGAAGACACGCACCCGATTTTAATACAATTAAAAAAAGAGAAACAAAGACATGGTGGGATTCCATCCAATTTTTAAAAAAAGTGTTTCCTAGAATAAAACTACTAGAAAAAACCATGCCATGTACATAGCTGGTAAAAAAAATTCCTCTGAATTGTACAAGGAGGAACAGGAAGACTGACCAAGATGTAGGTTATCATAGGACATGGAAGTATAGAGCACGGACAGAGAACAAAGAACAGAGACAATTCCTCCAGCACGTTGAGTAAAATGAGAAAAAGAATGCCAAGAAAAAGGGCACCTGGGTGGAACAGGAGCGTTAACCACCAGTATTTCCAAGTGAAGCTCAATTGGTCCGCACTCATACGGAGGGGCAAGCGCTACCCAGGTCTTGACTGTGTACTGAGGAAGGCTGGAGGTCTTACCTCACACTTCCGCTTCCGCACTCTGCTTCAGCACGACTGTTTTCGTTGCTGCGTCATAAGGGCATTTTTACCGTGTTAATAGATGACGGACACCAGCCTGGGCTCTCACCGCACCCACTGTAACTCCGGCCCTGGCAGCTGAACCTGCGTGTTAATAGATGACAGACGCTAGCCTGGGCTCTCACCGCACCCACTGTAAGTCTGGCCCTGGCAGCTGGACCTCCGTGTTAATAGATGACAGACGCTAGCCTGGGCTCTCACCGCACCCACTGTAAGTCTGGCCCTGGCAGCTGGACCTCCGTGTTAACAGATGGCTGACGGCAGCACTGGCTCTCACCGTTAGGGCAATCAGGAGAGCTTCAAATTTCTCTAAAAAATCAGATTTTGAAAAAGGTGATTTCTGTGAGGTTAAGTAGTGTCAAAAAGGGCTCCAGGGCTGGACACAAATTGCACAATTTGAGGCTTAAAATTTTCTGGGGCTGGAGTCACTATGGGGTCGCATCATTTGATCTCCAGGGGAGTCTGTCCCTAATCACTGAAGAAGGATTTGGAGGAAAAATGAAACCATTGAATTGATTGGCTGAATCACTCTCAGAAGCCAGGAGGGCAAATGTCTTCTCAACTAAGAAGTGTTTTGGGATGATTAGGACATTTTTATTACTTATGGGGTTTGCGGACGAATTAACACATCTACACGTTTAAAAAATACCTTTAAAAACTGCAGGGAGGGTGTATGTTGTATGTTATCACACTTGAAAAAAAGCAAAATGATAATAATGTAAAACTATAAATAAAACTTCCCTAAATAAATTCTGTAAACAAATGTCAGTTACCAAAAAATATACTAAATGACAGTCACTGTACAAAATAGCATAGTGCCACTTTGTGATCTGTGGGTCAAACAGGTTAAGGGGTCATGCTGTGGTACTGGGACAGGTTATAGTCAATGTCCAGTTCAACCTAAAATGGTGGTTCAAAGACTACTTTTCATGGCACTTTTTAATCTGGTGGGTCAGATATGGTTTACATGGTCATTTGTGTGTACGAAAGGTGTAGTCAATGTCCAGTTCAACTAAAATGGTGGTTGAAAGACTCTATTTCCGGCACTTTTTAATCTGTGGGTCAGGGGACAGGTTGGGGCTCATGCTGTGGCCCAGGACAAGTTAGTGAATGTCCAGTGAAACTAAAAAAATGGTGGTTGAAAGACACCTTTTTCCGGCACTTTTTACATCCTGGCGGTATACAGCGTTTGGGGCTACATGCTGTGGCCCAGGACAAAAAAGGGGGGGATAGTCAATGTCCAGTGGAAACTAAAATTGTGGATTTAATGACTCCTTTTTCTTGCACTTTTTAATCTTGTGGGTCTGCCAGGTTTAATGGTCATTCTGCGGTACAGGACAGAAATAGTTAATGTCAAGTTAAACTAATATGGTGGTTCAAAGACTCCTTTCTTGCAGTCTTTTAATTTGTGGGTCAGTCAGTTTAATGGGTTCATTCTGCGGTACAGGACAGATATAGCAATGTGCCAGTTCAACTAAATTGGTGGTTCAAAGACTCCTAATTTCCGGCACTTATTAAATCTGGGGGTTCATGCAGGTTTGGGGATTCATGCTGTGGCCAGGGACTGGGATATCTTTGTCCAGGTTCAACTAAAATGGTGGTTGATAAGAAATCCTTTTTTCAGGCACTTGACTTAATCTGGGGGTCAGAAAACAGGTTTTATGGTCATACTGCTTCACTAATACATTACGCACAGGTCCAGGAACAGGCATAGTCAATGTCCAGTTCAACTAAAATGGTGGGTCAACAGACTCCTTTTTCAAGGCAATTTTTAATTCTGGGGGGTCAGATAGGTTTAAGGGTATGCTGCATTCCAGGGACAGGGGATATCATATGTTCCAGTTCAAGTAAAAATGATGGTTCTAATCTTACTGCCTTCTGGGCACTTTTCTATTATGTGGGTCATGCAGGTATTTAAGGAGTCCCGGGTCTGTGGTGCATAGACAGGGATGGAAATGGTCTTGTGACTTTTTTTCTGTGGCACTTTTATAAACCTAAGGGTGTTGCCTAAGATGTAGCACGGTATACTTTTGACTGTTCGGGATGTTAATTCCAGCCTTCTCTAAGCCCTTGTTTGGGGTGTATTAATGAGAAGGTGTAGTTCCTCTCCATAGACTTTTATGGTCATCGGTGATAATTCTATTTAATCGGACTATCGGATATCGTCTGATAATTGCCGATATAGACTATCGAACGCGATGACGATTAGTCAATGTATCGCCTCAATCATAATAGAGTTATCCAGGGATGCGCCGAGTTTTGCAGTGTGCGTTGTCCCTTCTACCGAAAAAGGAGGAAAAGAAGAATAGTGACAACAAATTGATTTGTCGTCTCCTTCAGCAGGGTGGTTGATTATTAAATATCGGGACAATATTATTCATTCACACCAAACGTTTACCTTTGGGTTGACCATCCAGCAGCACCACTCTAAATACCAAGTGGTATATTGAAAACAAGAGGCGTTATGCAGGGCTTTTTATATGATCAGAGAAGATTATTTATGGGCTGCCAGTGTAGAAAAAATCCTTTCAACCTTGTATTATTTCTATGTAAAGAAGCATCCACCTATTCCATTACGCAGCAAAAAAGATAATTTTTATTATAAAAGAGCGTAGTGATGGATGAGTGGGGCTCATCAACGTTTGGAGTATGGTTTTGCATGAAGCTTGCTGGGATTGCATGGTAATAATTCTTTTGGGGATGTGGGGTAGGGGACTCGAAATTTGGGTCTAAGAGTTCCAAAAAGAGTCCACATCGGTGAGATGGGATCGTTGTGTATTCATTCTCAAACAATGTGGTGAGTCCGGAAGGAAAATAGAGCTGGTTATATTTCTCCTCCAGAAGGATTGATCAATTGGACAATTCCAGAAACAATGGAGTAAATCCGCGATGCTCTCCCCGCATCTAGCACAGGCCGGTGAAGGGGTACCTCCCATCAAAAAATTACGGTGTGCTACGCATTGGAGTATTCTTCCAGTATTGCTCTCCCCTTGGGTGATCCAGGATGAGTAGTACTATTACTGTTCATGAAGGGAATAGTCCACCTCCACTGCTTAATATAGTCTCATGGAATACCGCTGGCCTTAACAAACCGGAAAAGCGTAGGAAAGTGCTCTCCAGACTTAAAAAACTGAAGGCGGACATCATTTGCCTCCAGGAGACGCACTGGAAAACAGATAGCTATGTCCCGCTCCGAGCGCCCTGGTTAGATCCACCCATAGTGGTGACCTACAAGACCAAGTCGAGGGGGATTGCTGTGTACTTTTTGAAGAAGCCTAGTGCAACAGGTAATTGACCAGCATGCAGACGAGGAGGGACGCTTCGTTTATACAGTACCAGAGTGCAAATAGACCAGAAGACATATACCATATTTAACTTGTATGCGCCAAACCAACCAAATGACCGCTTCTTTGCGGAGGTAGTGGGGTTTTTGCTCCAAAGGGACCACACAAACCTAATACTGATAGGTGACTATAATCTGGCGCCTAACCCTACCTGGGATAGATCTGGCCCCTCCCAATCGGGAGAAGCTACCCATCTATACAGATGTTGATGGACACGCTAGACATCTTTGATCACTGGCGGGCTACCAACCCAACAGACAGGTCTTTCACGTGCTATTCCGCAGCACACGACTCCTTCTCCCAGATAGATCTGGCTATGGTTTCAAACTCCCTATGCTCTGAGGTGGTGAATTGTCATCTCAGACCATGCACCCATAACCTTAACGTTATGTAGGCCTGCTGTCTCCCAGGGACCAAGAACATGGAGATTCCCAAGTTATCTCTATGACTCGGAGGATTTTCGTGAATTCCTACGTGTACATTGGAAACAATATTTAAAAGATAATAGTATCCATGACACTAACACCCCTTTACTATGGCTTACGGCGAAGGCAGAACTTAGGGGTAATATTATTAGCTACGTCAGCGCTAAACGGAGGGAATCGATTGAAAAATTCAAAATTTTACATGCAAGGCTTAGAGCGACCCAAGACGCATATGCGGCCTCTCCCACTCCACAAACAAAAACTCAATATCAGGAAGCCAGAGAATTGCTGGAAACCTTTCTGCAAGGACAGGCGAAGTGGCATGTTAGGGCCGTCCAGAATAGGTTTTACAGATGGGGGGGCAGACAGGGAGCATTATTAGCAAGAATGACTAAGACATGGAAACCCCAACGCCCGATTGCGTCATTAAAATGCCCAGAGTCGGGTCGTTTGCTTACAAGCCCAGAAGCCATAGAGCAAGCATTTATAAATTACTACGAGACGCTATACAGAGCGACCCCCTACGACGACGCGGAGGTCTCCGCCTTCCTAGATGGCATAAGGTTGCCAGGCATAACGGAGGAAAGCCGCCTAGATCTAGAACGGGAGATATCTGAAGAAGAGGTCCGAAATGCCATAGCTTCCACGACCAACGGAAAGGCACCAGGACCGGACGGATATCCGGCCGAGTTCTATAAGATACTTAAATTCAAAACTGCCCCATACCTGACTAAACTATTTAATGATGTTTTCCTTCATTCCCAAGAAGTGGAGTCCTTCTTTCACTCTAGGACCACTTTGATTGTGAAGCCAAATAGGAACCCCACACTATTGACGTCATACAGACCAATTTCCCTACTAAATCACGACTACAAATTATTAGCCAAAATTATTGCTAATCGCTTCCAGAAATTCTTGCCGGCCATCACTCACCCAAACCAAACAGGATTCATCACTGGGCGACATTCTGTCCGGAATGTCAGGGTAGCGTCCGGAGCGATAATGGCGGCCAGAGAAGCCACGCATCCAACATCTATGCTCCTGTCTTGACGCTGAGAAAGCGTTCGACATCTCAATTGCTCCACCACATTATTGCTGAACGGCCAAGTAACCCAGATCATTGATCTATTTAGAGGAGTAAAGCAAGGGTGCCCCTTGTCACCCATTTTATTTGACCTTTCCATGGACCCACTTTTATACTATATATCCCAAGACCAAATGCTTCAGGGTATCATGAAAGAAGCTAGAGAGAGATAAAATTGACTGCATATGCAGATGATTTACTACTGATGATAGCGAACCCAAAAAATACCCTAAACCATGTTTTGGCAGAGATAGGGACTAAGGGGCGACTCTCGGGCTACGAGATTAACGTAGACAAGAGCGAAGGCCTCCTCCTGAAGGGACCAGTGAAACCACTATGGGCCATGACGCATGAGATACAATGGTGTACCTCTTCTCTGAAATACCTAGGAGTACTACTAACTAGAGATCCCACGCAGATCTATCGGGCCAATCTTGATAAGTATATTGCAGCCGCAGACCGCACTCTAAATTCTTGGGCGGGATTACCCCTGAACTTTATGGGCAGGGCCAATCTAATCAAGATGATAGAATTCCCTAGGCTGTTGTACCTGTTCCAGATGCTGCCAATCTATATCCGCCCCAAAGATGAAAAATTAATAAATGCCATGTATCGCACCTATATCTGGAGTGGGAAAAGGGCGCGGGTCCCGCTACACATACTTTGCCAAACAAAGGCAAATGGGGGCCTTGGCTTCCCAAAGTGAGATTATATAATTTGGCGGCACTGGGCAGGTATATGACAGATTGGAGTCAGGGCACGGAGGTATTTTCCAGCAGTTCTCTGGACAGACTCTTTCTACCTAACATATCACTTGTAAACTTTCTACACCTCCCGTATGAAAGGATCCCAATGGAACTTCGCACTAACATACTATTGATGCCTGTCTGGAAAGCCTGGAACAAAATAAGATGCCAAAAACAAATGTCACCTAACACCTCTATCCACCTGTCCTTGACCCTTAACCCCGGATTCCAACACGGAGCACCAAATGCTGGGTTTCTCAGATTACACCGAGAAGGCCTTAACTCTGTGGGACAATGGATAAATTGTTCAACACACCAACCATATTCATTCAGCGAGCTGCAGCAATTATACCCATCAACGTACATTCCCTTTTTACCTACCTGCAGGCGAGCAGCTATTGTACATCTGTCCTGCGGCACCTAAGGGAGACAGACTGTGACCCGGGGTTTGAACAGATCATCTTGGCACCAACCACCAGACGCTCACACCTGTCCTCAATATACAGATATATCTTAGAAGAAATAGATTACGTCACTAGCCCCTCGCAATTAGCCAAATGGAAACAAAAAGATCCGGAATTAGCTCCAAGACGAATCTTAGACGCAATGCGATACACCCATAAATACCTACATCAACACGCTATACAGAAATGGACTTAAAAGTAGCGCACAACGCATATCTGACGCCCATCGAGGGGTTCAAAATGGGAAAGTACACCAGTAGTGATTGTTTTAAGTGTGGTTCCTCTGGAGCGGACCTCTATAATTGCCTCTGGAGCTGTCCTGAGATACAAGGATACTGGGGGAACATTATCCGCTGCATACGTGAAAGTGTTGTGGCGAATTTTGAGGGCTCGGCAGCATGGGCACTTTTTGGATGCGGGGAGCCGGAGGCTTCTAAGTACACGAGGGCGGAGTCTCGCTTATTGCACATATTAGCCGCAGCAGCCAGAAAAGCCATACTGCTCCAGCCAACCAGTCCTACCTTCAAACAATTTTTGGAGAAATGCTTATATCTGCTACGGATGGATTGGATAGAGGCAGCGCAGCATAAAGAGAAGACGGTGAAATTTTTTTTTCAGCTTTGGGGCCCAATCATAGAGTATTTCCCACCTCAAGCAAGTAGTATAATGTTGTACCGTGTTAGCCATAGAAAGTAGTAGAAGCAAGGCAGACACTGCGTATATGCTTTGGAATGACATCGTGGTATTTGAACCAGCAACAGACGGGAAGAGGGCCAATAACTGAAATAGTGAGTGACGAAGATAGGAGAGGGTCGGTAATGACGGAATTATTAAGAACACATCTGGCCTCAATGATAGCGGACGAATAATTGTCTGTAAGGACAGGTGCGGTTGATATAATTTGAGATGGATGGTCACATAGCTCGAGACACTTAAAAACAGCAGGAAATTGAAAGAAAGGGCGGACACCCGAGATGACATACCTTGACGAGCTTTCAGAGAGGGGGGAGGGAAGCGGGGGAGTCCGGACAAGAGCAATGAAGAACAAGGAGGAGCAACTGAACCTGGCCACTAGGTCCTCCAACATGGTTTGACATATGGTACAATCTTTCAGATACAAAAATGGAGTACCTGGACGCTTTGTTATTTGTTAAGTTTGGCCTCGTTCAAACGGCTTATTTCGCCGCGGATTTGCCGACGGATTGACGATCGTCAATCCGTCGGCAAATCAGTCAGAAACAAGTAACAGCCTATTTTCTATTGAAATCAATAGCAAATACGGCTCGTCGTTCACACGACGCGTATTTCCGTGCCGGTTTGCCGCCGCGGATTGACGACGGCAATCCGGACGGAAAAACAATGTGCATGTCAATTATTTACGGACGGATTCACCACCTACAATGAATGGAGATAGTGAATCCGTCGGGAAATCAGTTACAAATACGTGCCACACTTAGTGAAGCTTATTTGCAACTGATTTTCAACTGATTTCAGAACGTATTTACGATCGGCAATCCGTTGTAAATACGTTCTGAAATATGCGTTTGAACGAGGCCTTTAAGTTACAGTTTATGTTATAAAATTAAAAAACGGAAAAAGAAGGGACTGCACTAGGGAACCGTATTATCAGTTCTCGATGTATCACACACAATTACTTGGAAAGATGAATCAATTACCGCATGCAATTGTACATGATTGTATTGTCTTGACATCGCTCTATGTACATGAATCTATTGTTAAGTGTGTTTCTTGAATGCAGTTTTGAATAAAAAGAAATAAAAAAAAAAATTACGGTGTGTTGATATATAACCGCGGTGTAAAATTTTTAAGGACATCTCCCAATAGGAAATGCTAGGGATATGTTTAGTTAGTCGTAAGTGTGCCACTAATAAATCTTCAATATGTAAGTTAGTGATATCGATGGTCCATCTGTTAGGGCCTGAGGGTCTAGATCCATAGTCTAATAGTGACCTAAGATGTAAATGAAACTTGGAAACATGTCCTCGCGAACCAGGAGGCCCGGAGAGCAAATCAAGGATCGTGTCTTCCCAAGTCAGTTGTGAGTGCAAGAGATTTATAAATTGTAGTACTCAGGCTACAGAGCTCTAAAGTGTGTTTACTTTGCTAAATAAAAAGCTTTCAAAGTCCATTACTAGAGATAAGACTCTGTAGGAAGTCTGAGTAAGTGAGTGACAGCAGCTTAGAGAAATGAGAGATAACAGAGAGCAGGGTGAGATGGGGAGAGATGGTCATAAGCAAAGAAACCTGTGTGCTCTAAGAGGAGATAACATTTTTATCTCCTGACAAAAGAAAAATCAACATAGAAATGTATTTAGAAAAATTCCTCAATTACCTGTCCCGTCCCTACATGTTAATCATTGTAGTGAGAAAAACCCTTTAATGTCACATTTTGTAAATGTTATGATAAGTTTACATTGCATACACCCCGTTTGTTAGCTGTACACTTCAGAAAGTCTTCCCAATGTAAACCTTTGATGGAAAGCTCTGACGTATGCTACTGTATAGGCATAGTCTGCTGCACTTTCCTGTACACTTAAAGAAAAAGTATACCAACATATACAGCCTAATACAGGCCAATAGTGCACTCTTTAAAGGAGTTTTGCCACGATCTAATGTTGATGTGGGATCCTCCAAAATGGGTATTTAATCACTTTTCTAAAAATATGTCATCAAAAAAAGTGAAGCCTGTGAGATCAACAGCCTGACTTACATGCCCTTGGTTTCCTGACAGTTTACATTAGACACGACCAGCAGCTGATCTGGCCGCGCTTGCGTTGTTTGCACTTCTTATCTGATGGCAGAGAACATGAAGGAGCTTTGAAGGGACTGGGGAGAAAGATTATGTGTCTTTTGTATAGAGAATCCACTGGTTGTAATTGTAATTATCTGAGTAAACATGCAGACTCCAGGCCTTCCATGCTAAGAGGCAAACTAGGGGTGTCCTCTGTTCCCCTGTGAGCCAATCCGAGCCTGGCATGGAGCCTTAGTGATATACAACAAGATCTGTACAGTCAATGTGAGCATCAAGTGACACATAGCCAGTTTACCAGTCATGTTTATGAACTGGATGCTGGACCCAGCAGGATTGAAAATTTCCTTCCTTCCTTCCTCAGATTGGCTGGTTAATAATAATATTATTATTATTATTATTATTATTTATTATTATTATTATTATTATTATTATTATTAATAATAATAATAATAATAATAATAATGTATGTCCAGTTACTTAGTTTTATACATTTTAATAGGCTTTTTTACTAAATTTACATTGTGTCTATCTCAGGAAGATGTGTAACTTCAAGCCTGATACCTCTTATGACAAAACTGCACATAAAACAAACTACACAATCAGTCTTGGATCAGCAGGAGGGAATGTAATAGGAGGATCACACATCTGTTAACTGGACCTAGATGTCTATAAATGATAAATTTTTACAAATTAAAGCCAAATACTCATACATAGTCTTATCTTTATCTGTTTTCATTTTTTTATTTTTTTTATTTCTGTAGTCAGTATATGATTATGGCGGCAGCCATCTTGCATTAGCTGCTTTTAAAAGCATTTATAGAGATGATTTACTGTAGCTACATAGACATAGAAGCCTGTGAACAGGATCAGTCCCATTGACTTCTATAGGAGAGTTTTCTATGCATGCTATGTGACCTGGGAAGAAGTCAGTGTGCAGGGAGGAGAGGTTGAGCTGTGACTCTTATTGTGAAAGGTGGATTCAGTGTTATTTATACACATTGGTGCCACCTTTCAGTGTAATCCTGCCTCTGCTGGTAATGAGGGGGGCTGCTGAGAAGTGATTTCTGGACAAGAAGTGTCAGATTACTAGGCTTAGTGGCCAAAGTGAAAACTTTCAAAATTGAAAACATTTTTTTTTTACAAATATTGATAGAGCTCATTATGCAGTGTCCAGCAACGTCTTTAAAATACATCCCATCAGTTTTCTATTGGTAAATGTTCTTAAAAATAGCTCACAAGAGCTATATCACACCCCAGAGGAAATACCTGATGGATAATATCCTGGACCCTTCCTACTCAAGATGTGGTGAACAGGTACCTCTCTCACTGCCTATGGTCATGTCCTTTGATTCAAACCTTCTGGAACAGAATCTTAGTGAATATGCACTTAGTTTACAATACAAAATACAATACATTTACCCTAACTCATTCCTGGGCCTTGATTGAGGAAACAGTTCCTTTACTCTACAGAAAAGATTAATTTTCTTCATATCTGCGGCGGCCCAGAAAACTATTCAAGCATAGCTGGATCCTGAACACTAAGGGCGACATGTCCCAATACGATTGCGCCCTATTCTTTCTATATAAATGAACTGTAGTAAACCAAAACTAGGTGCATTATATGCCTGGCACGACACATTTCAATGCGCCTAAAGTAGGCGCATCAAATATGCTAGCAATCAGGCCCAGACTGCCCATAGGGCAAACCGGACATTTGCCCGGCGGGCCACTGGGGTCCGGGCCGCAGCGCCGGCTCGGAGCGCCCGCCGAGGGGGCCGGTGTTTCCCCCAGCGGGCCCCGAGTGCCGTCGGGCGCACGGGCCGGGGCCGCAAAGGTTGCATATGCACCCAGACCCCTGTGCCAGGGGGCTGACAGGCTCCCCTTGCCATACGGCTGCACGGCCGGGTCACTGACCCAGCCATGCAGCCAACCTGGCCACCGCCTGCACCGCGCGGTGCAGGCAGCGGCAGAGGCTGAACAGCTGGGATCTTCTGATCCCGTCTGTTCAGCTCCCAGGAGGCCGCGGGGCAAGCGTGCGATCCAATGACATCATCGCGCTCCTGCTCTGCGGCCCGCACTCTGCTGCCAGCGGCCGCTCCGGACGAAGACAGGAGAGGAAGCAGAGACATCAGGTAAGTATTGGTTTTATTTTATTTTTTTAAACTACTAGCACTGCCTACCTATATACTGCCCTACCTACCTATATACTGCCCCTGCCTACCTATATACTGCCCTGCCTACCTACCTATATACTGCCCTGCCTGCCTACCTATATACTGCCCTGCCTACCTACCTATATACTGCCCTGCCTACCTACCTATATACTGCCCTGCCTGCCTATATACTGCCCTGCCTACCTACCTATATACTGCCCTACCTACCTATATACTGCCCTGCCTGCCTATATACTGCCCTGCCTGCCTATATACTGCCCTGCCTACCTACCTATATACTGCCCCTGCCTACCTATATATCAGCCCTGCCTGCCTACCTATATACTGCCCTGCCTGCCTTTATACTGCCCTACCTACCTATATACTGCCCTGCCTGCCTACCTATATACTGCCCCTGCCTACCTATATACTGCCCTGCCTGCCTACCTATATACTGCCCCTGCCTACCTATATATCAGCCCTGCCTGCCTACCTATATACTGCCCTGCCTACCTACCTATATACTGCCCCTGCCTGCCTACCTATATACTGCCCTGCCTACCTATATATCAGTCCTGCCTGCCTACCTATATACTGCCCTGCCTACCCATATACTGGCCCTGCCTGCCCATATACTGGCCCTGCCTAACTATATACTGGCCCTGCTTACCTATAAGTGGCCCTGTCTACCTATATACTGTCCCTGCCTGCTTATATACTGGCCCTGCCTGGCTAATTACTGCCCCTGGCCCTACCTGGCTAATTACTGGGGGCAGCCCTAGCTACCTGGCTAGTTACTGGGGGCAGCCCCAGCTACCTGGCTAGTTACTGGGGGCAGCCCCAGCTACCTGGCTAGTTGGTGGCTGATGTGTTTGCAGCATGACAATGGGCAAGGGTAAGAATTTGAGCAACAAGGACCAAACTGTAATGACTAGATAACTGGGTCACAGAATCTCAAAACAGCAGGTCTGGTGGGTCATTTCTAATAGGCAGTGGTTAATACGTGCCAAAAGTGGTCCAAGGATAAACAACAGTGAACTGAAAAAGGTACTGTTGTCTATGATGGAAAGTGGGAGAACACACATTGCATAGGTGTTTGCTGCATAAGGGGTGGTATATCCGTAAACTGGTGAAATAGTCCACACCTGTGCATCACCAAAAGTGCCTAGAATTGGCATGTAGGCATCAGTACAGGAAGACGGAGCAATTGAAGAGGGAGGTCTGGTCTAATAAAGAACATTTTATTTTATATGATGTAGACCATCGGGTGTATGGGCATGAGCCTCCTGGGGAAGAGATGGCACCAGAATGTACTATAAGCAGAAGTCAAGCCGGCAAAGGCAGTGTGACACTCTGGGCACTGTTCTGCTAGGAAAGCTTGGGTCCCTGCACTTTTCTGGATATTATTTTAACATGTACTACCTACCTCTATTGTTCAGCAATAGATCTTTCAGAACTAGAATACAATAGAGACCACTGTGGAAAAACCATAGGGCACAAAAAACAAAGGCGGATAAACAGGGTCGAAATGGCTCGAATCCTAAATAAAGATGCTATCAGCAGTTAATGTTTCATTTCCCAGGATGTGTGAATCACAGTATGGAAAATTCAGAAAAGCAGATATGAAAACCTCCCTCAGAAATTGCTAGTTTTCATTTATTCTCTTTGAAGAAAATGCTGCTTCCCACAGTGACACATTATTCGATATTTTAAAAGCGCACCTATTACAACAATACATTGCTGCCTACTGACTCTGGCTTTGTAGAGGCATGAAAAAGGGAAGGAAGCTGCTGAAGTACCAAGATAGGAACATTATAATAGTCACGTTAACCCTAATAATTCCAGAGTGTTCCAAAAGTCAAAGGCTGCTTTCACACAGCGCAGTTTTGGTGCAGTTTTAACTGGGCTCCAATTAAACTGCCTTTATTACCAGCAGCTTCTTTCACTTCTCTAAACTGTTTGGAAAGTGAGTAATCAGTTAGTGTGTTTATATCCACAAGACTTCAGACACAGTAATTGATTACTTACTTGAAACACCTTTCTGAACAACTAAGACAACTGAAGGAAGTTTGCTGCTAATAAAGGCAGTTTAATTGGAGTGCAGTTAAAACTGCACCAAACATGCGCTGTGTGAAAGCACCCAAAGAGGTGTTTCCAGGAAGGAACCACACAACAGGTCGGCTCATAACTAGCTACAAGCTGTGTTACAGAATGAGGAGAGCAGCGCTTGTGGCCATTCTCAACATTTATTTCTATGGGAGTCTTGAATATGGCTAAGTAAGTCTTCTTAGCTTTATCAGGAGCTCTCATAGAAATTAATGGGGAGGACAGCAAGCGCTACCCATTTCATTCTGTAACACAGTTGGCTTGTAGCTAGCTATGAAGTGACTTGTTACGTGTTTGTTTCTTCCTGGGAACACCCCTATATTTTGTACATAATAGTTTTGCAGGTAACTGGAACCTGATGTGGTAAAAGTTGAATGTTTTAAATGTTCTGACCACTCAGTACTTGTATATGCAAATGCCAATACAGTTTTTGCTGCATTAAGCACTATGCTAAAATATGGCTGTCACAGTGTATATAAAAGGGGGTCTCTGATTTAGAAATCCATTTTCATATATCCCATTAGAGATTTCTGAGTTAAAAGAGATTTTATTTTCAGCATCCTCATTTCTTGGCCAAAATAGAGAGTGGCTACGAAGAGCATCTCTCACTCTGAAGGACTATCCTGTCCTGTCTGACATAGACAACCCATTGATATGAATGGGCACAGTGTAATGTTTCATTTTCCACCCCCTGCCAGCTATTATCAAGAGACCCTGCTAACAAGTAGGCATTGTCCAATGCAGAGAACGCTGCAATAGTAATTCATTCCTGACACAATACTGGACATCTGCTTCTGCATCATTTCTGCAATCATCAGTCACTTTAAAGGGGTATTCCCATCTTGTCCACCAAAACTGTGTTCTGATTCTGCTCTAGCTGCAGGAAATAGGGAGGTGGCTGCACATGAGCAGTCCTCTATAGTCACTTCTTTACGAGTATAGCTGAGAGCACTTGCTGAGCTGTGCTTGTAACAACCATAGAAGTGGACAAGAAGACAACTTTCTTAGTAAATAGACATTGTTAGCAGAATTTCACCTAGGTGGGGTTTCCAATTGCCCTTAACCAGACCTGCAGTAACACTTGCACAACTCTGGCCCAGGCATCAGGGCTATGAACCCAAGGATTTTTGCCTGATGGCTCCAGTAACCTCCACTTTTAACTCTATCTACATCCTCAGGGCAGGAATATAATTAATAGCTATAGTTGATCAGAGAGTCACTGGCTCCCTGCCCCACTGCTTACTTTTAAGCCTTAACCAGCCTGTGGCCTAAAAGACACCATGGGCGACATGTCAGAAGAGAGGCGCCCCACGCCAGTTTTAAGGCACATTAAAGGAGTTGTCTCCCTTCAGAGTTTCAGAGAATGCATGAATGAAATACTCTGTCACTTCCTGGTTCAGACTGACTCATTTGCATAAGCTCCATGCTTGTACAGCTCAGTGCCCTGCTGGGGTTTCAGATGCTAATTAGATCAGATTAGCTTCTCAAACTACTAACAGGACTTCTTATCTGATCCCCAAAACAAAAGCCCTAATTACAGTGCTGTTTATTTTACATAAATCAAGCTTTTTACTGCTGAGCAGCACAGGACACTGCCAGGACCTGTGTGATGATGTCACTCACTGTTATCTCATTGAACAAACAGCAGGGGGAGAATTGTTTACAGGTCAGTTACTGAGGGAACTGAAATAGCCAGGGAGGTCATTAATTCACTTGTATCTCCTTAGGAAAAACAGGGGAACAAAGCAATATTTTTGGGAAAAAATGTCTTTATTTTGTGTTCCCTCAATTTTTGAAAGTATTCTTTTTTTAGCGAGAAAACCCCTTTTAAAAGGGGCAACTGTATAATGGGGCTGCCCCTCATTCACTAATTTTTAAAGGACTCTAGTATCGGGCGATTACAGAGCCCCCCAAGCACTTTGCAATGCACCTGAGTTGGGGACGTGTGGAGGGTCCCCCTCAACCATAGAGTACACATTTATAGCTTCAGTACAGAAATCCAGGGCATTATTTGGGAAAAAAGGTAGAGCACTTTAAAAAGGGTTTTCCCTGAGCCAGAAGGTCACTTTGTAGAGAAAGCGCTAAATCTATGACCCTGTAGAACAGGTTTTTCATTCAGGCGATTCTCCCTACAAATGATGTAAAAAGAAGGGCCCGGGGCCCCAAAAAAAAATCATACAAGTCCCCCCTAAATAAATGTATAGTGGCCTAATGAATGAAACCTATAAAAAAATTGGTATCTTGTATATAATTAATGTGCCTAAAAAATGCGCATTGTAAAATGAGGGATGCATTCTTCCCCAGCATATTTGATGCCCTATCTAGGCACATTCAAATGTGTCGTGCTGGGATTTTTAAGCCCCCTAGTTTTGGTGACGACAGTTCATTTATATAGAGATAGGGCCCCAAACGTTTTTTGGGCAAAATAAAAAAAATAATGGCGAGCCTAATGGGACATGTCGCCCCGTGTGCGTACTGAGGAAGTCAGCAGCCTGACGTAAGCGGTGCAATTAAGTCATATTCTGGCCCTAATATCTATGACTATATATAGTGGGTTTTTGATTTGTCATGTTGGTTTTGGTGTAGTGAGACTGGATTGGTAACAGTATGATGTAAACTCTGCTGTTGGTGAGTGAGCATAGTCCAAAAGAGTAGTACACCCCAACAGTAATTGATCTTTTTCCACTGTCAGCTAGTTTTGGAACTGTGTACTAGAGACAGTAGTATATATCTGTTGCCAGCTGCCTGTATATGATGTTTTTTTTGCAGGCCATGAAAAGAATAGACATATCTAACCTTATTTTCTTTTTTAAGTTTTAAAATTTGTATTTTGTTTGTTTAAAGGTTTTTTTTATTTTAAAAAAATTCCAGCAAAACATTTTGGATAGTGTAGGGAACAGTTAACAACCCTTTTAAATTTTTTTGCTGTCTGTGCCCCTGTTTAGAAGATTTCACCTCACTTTCTGTCTGTCACATGCTGTTGCGGCATGCTGGTACTTATAGTTCACAGCTTGTAGCTGCTGTGGAAGATGGAACATTCTCTGTAAAAGAGCTAAAACCTTCTATTAACATACAGAAATAAAATCCCTAACAACGCGTTTGTTGCCGTCACCGGCGCAACATCAGGAATTGCGATATTTGAAACTGCCGGGAAATACAGTTATTCAAATTCTTGAAGCTCTTCTCATTGGTCGGCATAAACCAACCAATCAGAATAGGAGCGACAGTGAACCATTATAACCTATGGAGTAGTATTGACCAATCAAATGAAAAGGCGGACAGTTCAAAATACAGTAAAAAATGCAGAAAAGAGCTGATTGGTTGAGACCAGGAGTCAGATATGAATCCACCAATCAGACGTATTGCATCTATTTTGAGTGGAGCAAGAAGGGCGCAATCAGGGCCGTTCCTAGGCTAAATTTCACTCAGGGTGAGGTGAAGAAATTTCGCCCCCCCCACCTCCCGTAACATACGGCGCCACAGTGCATCACCATAAACCACAGCCAAAATATACAAAAAGCTTTACCACAATCTGCTACGTATAAAACTACTAAATCATAGTCCTAAAAGTTACCAAATTAACACTGCTCACCAACCAGAATCCCAAGACCACGAAGACCACATATCACCAACACACGGGGACCAAATTTAATACCCCCACACAATGACCACATATCACCACCATTTTTAGTGAAGAATAATACAAACTGACCATTACTGAATACAAACCATTATATTTCAACCAATATTAGCGGCACACAGTGACCATACAATGATGGATACCCAGGATACCCAGGATACACAGGCTCTGCAGACATATAAATGATTACAGTAAAGTTATATCTAGTGACTCACAGGGGACGTCTCTGAAGAGTTGTTCTCTTTCTCTTCTTCTTCTTTTCCATCTGTCCCAGATGCCATGACGTCTACTCCCGATTCTTCACTGTAAAATTTACAAAACATATCTCAAGACTCCTCACTTTTCAGCGCTTCTCTACCAATTCCTTTTCGCTATACAAACTCCCATCTTATAGCCACCTCATATGGTAGCCATGTAATATGCCCCGTGTAGCCACGTAGTAGCCCCCTGTAGCCAGTTGATGCCCCCTGTAGCCAGTGATGCTCCACTGTAGCCAGTAGATGCCCCCTGTAGCCAGTGTGCCCCCCTGTAGCCAGTGATGTCCCCTGTAGCCAGTGATGCCCCTGTAGCCCGTAGATGTCCCTTAGCCAGTGATGCCCCCTTGTAGCCATGTGATGCCCCCTGGTAGCCAGTAGATGTCCCGTAGCAGTAGATGTCCCTGTAGCTAGTGATGCCCCTGTAGCCAGTGATGCCCCCTTGTTTGCCCTGATGCCCCGTTAGCCAGTGATTGCCCCCCTGTAGCCCGTGATGCCCCCCCCCCGTAGCCCGTAGATGCCCCCTGTAGCCAGTGATGTCTCCTTGTAGCCAGTGATGCCCCCCTTATAGCCCGTGATGCCCCACTTATAGCCAGTGATGCCCCTCTTATAGCATGATGCCCTCTGTAGCCAATGATGGCCCCTGTAGCCGTGATGCCCCCTTGTAGCCAATGATTCCCCCTTTTTAGCCGGTGATTCCCCCCTTATAGCCAGGGATGCCCCCTATAGCAGTTTATGCCCCTTTATAGCCCGGTGATGCCCCCCATGTAGCAGTGATTGCCCACTCTTATAGCCAGTGATGCCCCCCTTATAGCCAGTGATGCCCCCCATTTTAGCCATTGATGCCCCCCTGTAGCCAATGAGCCCCCCTTGTAGCCAATGATGCCAACCTTGTAGCCAGTGATGCCCCCCTTATAGCCAGTGATGCCCCCCCTGTAGCCAATGATGCCCCCCTTGTAGCCAGTGATGCCCCCCCTGTAAGTAATTCTAAAATAACAAAAAATTACTTACCAGACTCGGTCCGCCCGGGCCAGCCTTCGGGGAGCTGCTGAGCGGTGTAAGCAGCGTGACGTCATCACACTGCTTACACTGCACACAGCTCCCAGGGATCTCCTCGGCGGCAAAGCTGCCAGCCGAGGAGATCGAGCGTCACAGGGGGCGTGGTGAAAGCTGTGCGCCCCCTGCGACGCTGAGACAGGGGAGGAGTCAGGACGGGAACGATCCGTCCCGCCTCTCCCCTGTACTGGCAGCTGCTGGCTCTGCATAACAGCCGAGCAGAGTCAGGGGCGCTCCTCCGGGCAGGCAGGGCGGGTGGCCACGGCGCCCCCCTCGGGTGAGCGGAGCCTCGGCGCCCCGGGCGGTCGCACGCCCTGCCCGCTCCTAGGAACGGCCCTGGGCGCGATAGAAGGGCGCCCTAAAAGTTATTACTGTCTAAGGGGAAATATTCTAGGACTGTGATTGGTTTGGGGGAAGAGGGGCTCGTCCTGCTTAGCCAATCAGCGGCTGAGCTACCTTCTCATTGAGTTCTATAGGGAAAAGAAATGCAGAGCGAGCTCTGTTTGTAATTGGCTAAGTTAAAAGAGGCGCGGTTATTTGGGCCAATGGGAGAGCGAGCGACGCTCTTATGGGTTTTCTAATGCAATCTATAATAAAACTGTACAAGGCAGAAATAAAAATATAAGACTCACGAAGTTGTACCGATCTCTATATAAAAATGATCAATAATATGGGGTAACGAAAATAAAGAAATAAAAATCAACTAATTGAATTCATATTTATTTGTTTATTTTCGTTACCCCCATATTATTGTTCATTTTATATAGAGATCGGTACAACTTCGTGAGTCTTATAATTTTATTTCTGGCATGTACAGTTTTATTATAGATTGCATTAGAAAACCAATAAGAGAGCCGCTGATTTGCTAAGCAGGATGAGCCCCACATCCACCCAACCAATCACAGTCCTAGAATATTTCCCATAGGCAGTATTAAGTTTTAGGGCGCCCTTCTATCGCGCCCTTCTTTCTCCACTCAAAATAGACGCACTACATATGATTGGTGGATTAATATCTGCAGCCTGGTCTCAACCAATCAGCTCTTTTCTGCCTTTTTTACTGTATTTTGAACTGTCCGCCTTTTCATTTGTTTGGTCCATACTTCTCCATAGGTTATAATGGGTCACTGTCGCTCCTATTCTGATTGGCTGGTTTCTGACGACCAATGAAAAGCGCTTAAAGAATTTGAATTACTGTATTTCCCGGCAATTTTCTATATCGCAATTCCTGATATAGCGCCGGTGACGCCGACAAACGCGTTGTTAGGGATTTTTATTTACGTTTGTTTATAGAAGGTTTCAGCTCTTTTACAGAGAATGTTTTACACTTAATAAAAACGATTTATTTACTAATACTCCATGCCTCACAGCGCTGAAATTTCAGTGCCCCCATCTCTCCATTGACTACAATGGGACAAAGTAGCTCACGCTCTGATTGGCCGGCATAGCCAGGCTCACGATACTTCAACCAATCAGCTCTTTTCTGTCTTTTTTTTACTGTATTTTGAAGTCCCTCCTTTTCATGTGATTGGTTCATACTACTCCATAGGTTATAATGGTTCACTGTTGCTCCTATTCTGATTGGCTGGTTTATGCCGACCAATGAGAAGAGCTTACAGAATTTGAATTACTGTATTTCCCGGCAATTTCCAATATCCCAATTCCCGGTGTAGCGTCGGTGACGCCGACAAACGCGTTGTTAGCGATTTGATTGATTTATGTTTATAGAAGGTTTTAGCTCTTTTTCAGATAATATTTTACACCTAATAAAAACGATTTTTTTTAATCAAACTCCATGCCGCACGGCGCTGAGAGACGAGATTTCATTGCCTGATCTCTCCATAGACTACAATGGGACAAAGTAGCTCGCGCTCTGATTGGCCGGGATAGCCAAGCCCTCGCTAGCTCAAGCAATTAGCTCTTTTCTGCCTTTTTTACTGTATTTTGAACTGTCCCGCCTTTGCATTTGATTGGTCAATACTTCTCCATAGGTTATAATGGGTCACTGTCGCTCCTATTCTGATTGGCCGGGATTGCCAAGCCCCCGCTAGTTGAACCAATCATCTCTTTTCTGCATTTTTTACTGTATTTTGAACTGTCCCGCCTTTTCATGTGATTGGTCAATACTTCTCCATAGCTTATAATGGGTCACTGTCGCTCGTATTCTGATTGGCTGGTTTCTGCCGACCAATGAGAAGCACTTACAGAATTTGAATTACTGTATTTCCCGGCAATTTCCAAGATCCTAATTCCTGATGTTGCACAGTTCTTGATTTTTGGAAAGTGATTTTATTTTTTTATTTATTTATTTTTTTTAGAAGGTTTGAGCTCTTTTTCTGATAATGTTTTACACCTAATAAAAATTATTTTTGTAATCATACTCCATGCCGCACGGAGCTGAGAGCCGAGATTTCTCTTGCGATCTTCTATATGTTTCCTCTCATGTTACGTTCTCGCTTCACTTCGCCTCCTCCGCCTCATTTAGACCAACTTCAACTAGGTCTGCCTTTGCCGAGCCGCGATCATACATGCCTCTGAGTATTCGAATGTGCCGTGTCCCGCCCCAGAACGCCCACACTGCGCCCATTACACGCCTCTTCATGTGAGGTGCATCCGAAAGTGGCGAAGGTTGCGCCTAACATCTCATCCCTGCGTCCGACAGGGGATTCGGATCGGTGAGGTGCCGTTTTTACCAGAAAACAGGTGCAACTCCCGATCATACATGTCACCCTTGGTCTTGTACTCCACAAATCTGACTTTATGCAAAAGTGGCAAAAAGAAAGCCCTTTTTTAAAAGCAAACCACAAGAAGTCCCGTTTGCATTCTGAAAAAAGGTATGTAGGGGACAAAGGAAGCATGTGGAACAAGCTGCTCTTGTCAGATGAGACCAAAATTTAACTTTTAAACCTAAATGCCAAACACCATGTGTGGAGGAAAGAGGGCTTTTTTTCTGCACATCCCCGAACACCCCTTTCCCCTCCATAAGATGGTGGTGGCGATTACTGGGGGGATGCTTTTTTTCAGCAGGGGACTGGGGTGGATACTTGAGGGAAAGATGGGCTAATCATGGAGAAACCTGTTAGAGACTGCAAAAAGACGTGAGCGGGGGATAGGTTCACCTTCCGGGATAAAATGACCCTAAAACATCATCCAAACTACAATGGAATTTTTTACAAAAAGTTATTCTGTGTTAAAATGGCCCCCAAAGCCCCAGACTTAAATCCCATTAGAATTGTGGAGGATTTGTAATTGGGGTTTCACAAAACATTCGGCAACGAATCGACTGAGTTAAAATATTTTGAAAAGAGAATGGGAAAAAAATTCCCACCCTCTAGATGTGAAAAGCTGGTTCGAATTTTCCCAAAAGACTGTGCTATCTTTGAGGTAAAGGAGGTCCAGGGGTTAATTGGGGTAGCAGTGACAGCTGCTACATGGTCCCTAAGGATGTGGACCCCGTAGCAGAGGCTGGTGCCTCTGCTATCCTGGTAGTTCCACACATAACAGTTCACTGCCGGGTGGGAGGTGAGGGGCCCCGGCATTTGTAAAAACCCCAGGCCCTCTGCCCGCCGTTAAAAGGGCAGGCTGTTGGTCTTAGAAAAGGCTTGTGCCCCCAGACAGAGCTCCGCTTGCTCTCTCCCTTTAAACCCTACCAGGCACGGCCCCATTGCTGATGTAGGGCAAGCCCTTTTGCCTCCCCCCCCCTTTAAACCCTGCCCTACTTCCCATATGGCCCCTTTTTGCCTACCAAAACCCCCTGCTTACCTACTTTGTGGATCTATTCCCCCTCCCAAACCTTCCCTACCTCCTTTTTGGGGCCCCCCAACCCTACCAAAACCCTGTTTTATTTTTGGCCACCTATAGCCTACCAAAAACCCTGCCTACCTATTGGGGCCCCCTTAGCCTACAAAAAGCCTGCCGCCTTTTGGGGCCCCTATAGCCTATCTACCTACCTTTTGTGGGTTCCCATATAACCTATCTATTTGGGGGGAAAAAACCGACGCTACCTGTGGCCCACCCTTTCCCCTAGTACCTGGGGAGAAAAGCCACTTATTACCGGGGGCCTTTTTTTTAATTTGCCTCCCAGGGGAAAACTACCCCCCTTTGGGGTTACCTAAATGGGCCTTTTCCCCTTTTCTAAATTTTGCTACCCCCACCCGGGGGCCCACCAAACCTTTTTTGTACCAAATATTTTTGGGGGGTTCCCCCTTTTAAAAATTCGGGGGTCGGGACCCTAAACCCGGGCCTCCTTTTCCATTGGGGGTGGGTTGGGGGGGGGGGGGGGGACAGGGGGTTTTTCCCAGGCCTAACCCCCCTTTTAAAAAAAGGGGGGATTGAGGCCCCCCCCGGGGTTTTCCCCCCCTTGGGGTTTCCCCGGGGGCCCCCCAAAAAAAAAGGGGGGTTTTTTTTTGGGGGGAAAACCCCCTTTTTTCCCCCCCCCCGGGGCCCCAAAAACCCCGAGGGCCCAAACCCGGGGGGGGTGGGGGGAAAACAGGGGAAAGGGACTTTTGATCCCCCTTTTGTCCCGGGTCCCGGGGGGGGGGTTTTTGCATTTTGGGCCCCCGGTGCCCGTTTTACCCCCGGGGTGGGGAAAAAAAAAGGGGGAAATTTTTTGTTTTTTTTTTTTTTTGCCCTGTGGTTTTTACCCTGGGTTTGGAAAATTAAACCTTGTTTTTTCCCCCTCTCCCCTTTAAACTTTTTTAATTGCCCTTTCCCCGCCCCCAAAAAAAACCCCCCCCCCAATAAACCCTGCCCGGGGGTTTTTTTTTGTTTTTTATACCTTTTTCCCCCCTTTTTGGGGGTCCCTTTTTTTTTTCCCTTTCCCCCCCCCCCTTTTTTTATAATGCCCCGGGCCTCCCAAAAAACCCGTTTTGGGTTTTTTATGTGCGAAAAAATTTTTTTGGGTTTTTTGGCCCTTTTAACCCCCTTTTTCCCCGTGGGTGAATTCCCCCGTTCCCTTCCCTGCCCCCCCTGGGGTTTTTGGTTTTCCCCCCTTTTTCTTCCCTTTCCCAATTTCCCTTTTTTTTTCCCCCCCCCTTTTTACCCCTCTTTTGCCCAAAAACCCCCCCGCCCCAAAAATTGGGCCCCCCCTTTATTTGCAAAAGCCCTTAAGTCCCAAAAAAGGTGAAACCTTCCAAAAGTCACCCCATTTTGGAATTGACAGCTCTCAGAGAATCATCTAAGGGTGTATTTTGCATTTTGGGCCAACAGGTGTTACACAGTTTTTTATCATTGGTTGTGAAAATAGAAAAAAAACAGAGATTTTTTTTGGGGTTCTATAACATTTACCGTGCGGTACTAATGACATGATAATTTTACTTTGGGGTTTTTCGGTAAATTAAATAGTTACTTTTTAAATTTAGTTTTTTTTTGTTAAAAACTACTTTACACAAAAAAAAAATTTTTTTTTAAAAAAAAAAAAAGGGTTTTTATGTTGTCATATTCTGACAAACATAACTTTTTTATTTTTCCTCATACAGAACTTAATAAGGGCTTGTTTTTTGCAGGTTTAGTTGACTTTTTGTATTGGTATATTATAGGGTTTATATAGCACTTTGATTGCTTTATATCAAGGTTTTTGGGAGGCTAGATTAACAAAATACATTTTATTAATATGTTTCCCTTCACCCTACAGTATATGTGACCTATTAGTTTTACTCTGTGGGGCGACAAGATTACAATGATACCCAATTTATATTGTTTTTTTATGTTGTAGCACTGTGAAAAAATAAATATTTTTATTGTGTAAAGCAATGTTGATATATTGCTATTTTCTGATAGCCATAACTTTTTTATTTTACTGTATATGGAGTTGTGTAAAGGGTTTTTTTTTTCAGGGTGAGCTGGCATTTTCATTGTCATCACTAAGGGTTTTATATGACTTTTTGATTGCTTCTTAATCCATTTTATGTGCGGCAGGATGAACAAAAATCTCAATTCTGCCATTTTTTTTACGTGTTCTTTCATGGGGTTAAATAATGTGAAAAAACATATGGTAGGTCTCCAAAAAGCAGCGATACCAAATATGGGTACTTTTTTATTTTTCATCTTTTTGGGGGTAATTGGCATTTGTAATGGGAAAATGGTGTATGTGTTTTACTTTATTTATTTGTGTGGGTTTTTTTTTACTTTTTTTTACACTTTTTTTAAAACTTTTATATTTTTTTTTACTTAGTTACAATACAAACAAAAAAAGAATAAATCATCATCAGTTTGGGGCAAAAATTTTTAGTGTTTTTTCTTTTTTTCTTTTTAAAACACCCTTTTTTTGAAACAGAAATTTACAATCACAAGTTTCCCACTTGCCAGCAAAAAATTTTTACAATAGATTGTATAATCAAGTACACATGAAAAATAACAACGTACAATATTCCAATCTGTTTTTCATAGCTATCTCAATAGTAAGAGCAAGAGCACAACATCTGACATTCTCAAAATTTTAAAACAGTCTTTCCATTGACAAAAGTGCCAAAACTTTCCCCTTCCCCTCTCCCGGCCCGGGGCCACTCCTAGCCCAGCATGCGATTTTTCCGAGAGAGCGACAGGTTAAAAACCCGGGGGGATGACAATTTTTTTTTTTTCATTAAAATTTTAAGAAGGGGAAAATAATTTTGTATTTGTCAGTTTGTGAGGGAAAGGAAAAAAAAAGAAAAAAGCGAAAATAAAGGAAAACAAAACCCCCCTGTAAACTAAATTCGGGGCATGGGAGTATGACCCCAACCCCGTAGGCAATCTCCCAAAACTTCACACCCAAAAAGCTTATTTTATGTAAAAAATTTGGGGAGGGAAGGGGAAGGGGGAAAGGGGTGAAAGGGGGGGGGGGCTCATTCCGGCCAAGGTCCGATAGCTCGAAATCTTGTACTCCGGGGGAAACGGGAAAAAAAAAGGCCCTTCCCCCATTCCTAAAAAAAACCTAAAACCCGGGGGTTTTTTTAGTCTCCGCTCTCAATCCCCCCATCCTTTGAGGTGGGGTTTCCCCTGTACCAATCCCTTTTAAAGGCGGACCTGAGCTGTTCTCCAAAAAACCCGGGGTTTTAAAACATCAAAGGCTGCCCGCTAGCAAAAGGGGCAAAGGGGAAACTACTTTTAAGGTTCACCGTGCAGGGGCAGTATGGGAAAAAAAAGAAGGGTTGTGGGTCATTCTGCACCCGGATCCCGTATCTTTGAAACCCAATCGATAACCCTACTCCAGAAGGGTTGTATATCTTTTGCAGCCCCACCAAAAGTGCCCTAGGCCCCTCCTTCCCCACCTCCAGCATGTGTCAGGGACTGGGGGGAAAACGCACTGCGAAAAGGTGGGGGGGCCCGGGGTCCTCTTGGAGAATTTTATGTGTCCTGGTCGAAAAGGACCGAGGTTATGCGTCAAGGGTGGGTTAGCCACTGCCCATCAAAACGCAATTCCCTTTTCCCCAAAATGTGAAAAACAAGGAGTACCACGTGCTGCTTTTTTCTTGGGCGGTTATTTTATACCTGAGAAAAGAACCCCGGGGGGGCCCGCCGTTGGACGCAAACAGGGTCTCGAACCGGGGGACCCCTGCCAAGTCGGTTTAAGTCTTTTGGGTGTAAAGTAGTGCTTTTTCTGTGTACTGGAGCCAATTTTTGGTTTTTTTGATTTTGGGGCGGGGCCACCCCCTTCGTGTATGTTTTAAAAATTCTTTTGTTAAATTTGCCAACCGTCAATGGCCCCCGCCCACATTTTTGGGTTTTTATAGAAGACAAGGCGTGGATATGTTCAATTCGGGATTGCCCATAATTGGCATCAATGGGCCACCGGGTGTGTATAACTTATACTGCAACCCATGCTTTCTGAAGACAGAGGTAGTGACTTGGGAGACCAGGGGCAGGCTTGACAACTGCTGGTCCTGAAGGTGGGGCCACACCCAGGGCAGAAAGGCCAGTGACCCAGCATAAATAGCTTCTTCAAGTTGCACCCAGGATTTTGAGCCTTAGTGTGGAACCAGTCCAACACTCTGGCCGCGATCGAGGCCACATAATTATAGTGTGTTTTCACTAATATTTGCATTATGTTATTTATAAAGGGGGCTTTGAAAACCTCCTAGAGACTCTGTTATACACCACAATTATGTCTGTTCATGAGTTGTCTCCTAGCCGGTGAAACACTTAGGGTACCAAAACCTCCCCCACACGCTTGTTGAGAGCTACTAGAAAACTTGCACAATCACTGGCAGCTGCTTTGGGGCATGTTTTCAGCTGCATGCGGCCGGACCCTCATGTGTCCTCAGCCCTAAATATCATTTATTTGGAATCACACAGACAGTGAAGGGAACTTCATTAGCAGTTCAATGATCAATTTACTTTGGCAATCCCCATACTTTGTCACTCATTTAGTTAAAGGGGTGTCCCACCATGCACATTGTTGGCATATCAATAGAACAAAACGGACTAGTTCTCCTTTCTGAGCTGAGACTTTTTGGGACCTGTTCCTAAAATAAGTGCGGATCCCAGAGGTAGAATTTGCACCTATCACCTACAGATGTGGCATCAACATGCATGGTGGAAAAACACCCCTTTAATGATTATTTTGTTTCTGTGTTACAATATCTCACAAAAGTGAGTACACCCCTCAAATTTTTTTAAACATTGTATTATATCTTTTCAGGGGACAACACTGAAGATATGACACTTTGATACAATGTAAGGAAGTCAGTGCATAGCTTGTACAGTATAACAGTGTAAATTTGGTGTGTCCTCAAAATAACTCAACAAACAGCCATCAATGTCTAAACCACTGGCAACAAAGGTGAATACACCCCTAAGTGAAAATGGACAAATTGTGCCAATTTGCCATTTTCCTTCCACAGTGTCATGTGACTCGTTAGTGTTACATGGTCTTAGGTGTGAATGGGGAGCAGGTGTGTTATCGCTCTCACATTCTCTCATACTGGTCCCTGGAAGTTCAGCATGGCACTTCATGGCAAAAAAACTTTCCGAGGATCTTAAAAAAATGTATTGTTCTACTTAAAGATGGCCTAGGCTGTAAGGAGATTGTCAGCACCCGGAAACTGAGCTGCAGCATGATGGCCGACACCATACAGTGGTTTAACGAGACAGGTTCAAATCAGAACGGGTCTTGCCATGGTTGCACATGCTCAGAATCATATCCAGAGATGAGTGCTGCAAGCATTGCTGCAGAAGTTAAAGAGGTGGGAGATAAGCCTGTCAGTGCTCAGACCAAATGCCACACAGTGCATCAAATTGGTCTACATGACTGTCATCCCAGAAGGAAGCTTTCTCTAAAAATGATGCATAAGAAAGCCTGAAAGAGTTTGATGAAGAAAAGCAGACTAAGGAAATGGATTACTGGAACCTGTGATCTGATGAGACCAAGAGAAACCTATTTGGTTCAGATGGTGACAAGCGTGTGGGGCAGCAACCAGGTGAGGAGTGCAAAGACAAGTGTGTCTTGCCTAAAGTCAAGCATGGTGGAGGGAGTGTCATGGGTTGTGGCTGCATGAGCGCTGCCAGCTGCGGGTACATTGAGGGAACCATGCATGCCAATATGTACTGCGACATACTGAAACAACCTTTCAGAAACTGGGCTGCAGAGTATTATTTCAACATGGTAACAACCCCAAAAACAACTCCAAGAGGACCACTGCCTTGTTAAAGAAAATTAGGGTAAAGGTGCTGGACTAGCCAAGCACATCTCCAGACCTAAACCCTACTGAGTATCTATGGGGCATCCTCAAACAGTTGGTGGAGGAGCGCAAGGTCTAACATCCACTAGCTCCGTGATGTCGTCATGGAGGAGTTGAAGAGGATTCCAGTGGCTGCAACCAGTGAAGCTCTAGTGAACTCCATGCCCAAGACAGTTAAGGCAGTGCTGAAAAATAATGGTGGCCACACAAAATTTACAATTTGAGAATTTTCACTTAGGGGTATACTCACTATTGTTGTCAGGGGTTTAGTCATTGATGGCTCTGTGTTGAGTTCTTTGGAGGGCACACCAAATTTACAGTTATACAAGCTGTATACTGACTACTTTACATTGTATGAAAATGTCATATCTTCAGTGTTGTCCCATGAAAAGATATCATAAAATATTTACAGAAATGTGAGGGGTGTACTCACTTTTGTAAGATACCGTACAGTGGGGAAATAAAAGTATTTAATACACTGGTGATTTTGAAAGTTTTCGCACCCACAAAGAATGGAGAGGTCTGTAATATTTATTGTAGGTAACTCTCTTGGGCATGGAGGTCACTGGAGCTTCACAGGTTGTAGCCTCTGGAATCCTCTTCTACTCCTCCATGATGACATCACGGAGCTGGTGGATGTTAGAGACCTTCAACTGTGAGAGACAGAATCTAAAAAAAATCCAGAAAATCCATTGTATGATTTTTAAATAATTAATTTGCATTTTACTACATGAAATAAGTATTTGATCACCAACCAACCACCAAGAATTCTGTTAGGGTGCGTTCCCACTGCACAGGACAAATACCGGCTGGTTTGCGATGCGGAGAACAGCCCTCCCCTTTCACATTGAGATGCACAGATTCCGCCCGGAAACCGGACAGAAGATTGTGCTATCACAATGTTTTGCGGCCGGACTGCGGGCGGCAAAACCGCCGGATGGAAAACCTGTGCAGTGGTGACTGCTGCACGGGTTTTCCATAGAGCACCATTCTGATCATTTTCGGCCGGTTTTTCAGGCAGTCTGAAAAACCGCAAACCGGCTGAAAAACCGGCCGTAAACCCGTGCAGTGGAGACATGCCCTTAGGGTGCTTTCACACGGAGCATTTTTTTATGCGTTTTTTTGTGCAAAAATGTGCAGCACTTGTTTGAACTCATTACCTATATAAATGACACCTGTCCACACATTCAATCAATCACACTCCAACACCAAAGAGCTGCTAAGAAGAAGGACAACCCCAAGAACTTCATCCCAACCGTGAAGCATGGGTGTGGAAACATCATACTTTGGGGGGGGGCATTTCTGGAAAGAGGACATGACGACTAAAGGGAAGATAGATGGGGCCATGTATCACAAGATTTCGGCCACCAACCTCCTTCCCTCAGTAAGAGTATTGAATACTTGGTTGGTTTATCCGACCGGTATTTGCGCTGTTTTTGGGCCGTGCACACGGCCGCAGGGGGATGACTTTTCTCCGTGATTAGCCCTCCCCCCTTCCCATAGTTCATATTCTGTCCAAAAACTGGTCAGAAGAATGAACATGTCCAATGTTTTTCAGACGGCCAGCGGTCTGAAAACCGCCGAGCGGAAAACCCGTGCAGTGGGGATTGCCGCATGGGTTTTCCATAGAGGCCCATGTAAAAGGTTTTCATCTGGTTTGCAGACGGTTTTCAAAACCGAAAACCAGCTGAAAAACCGGGTGAAAACCCGTGCAGTGGGGACAAGGCCTTAGGGCGACATGTATGATTTTTGGGGCGCGGGCACCATATTTTTGCACACATTAATAGCGTAGAATGCGCCTGAATCTATGAACCGGTTCAACTGCGGGGCATAAATCCGGCGCATTCTAGCTACAAAGCGACACTTCCGGCACTTTTAAAGTGCTCTACTTGTTCCAGCAGTAATGCGCCTGGATTTGCTGGACTGAAGCTATAAGTGTGCAGCTTCGTACGGTTGTAGTACGATGCCTCCAGCACACCCCCCCCCCCATCTCAGGCGCAGTACAAAGTGCTGCGGGCATGCTGTGATGTTCCGAGTACTGGAGTGCGCCTGGTTACCAATATAGTGGACTGGGCTGCGCTAGATGTCAGGCTGAAAAGATGCCAGACTTCTGGCGCAGCCCTGCACATACATGTTGCCCTTGGTGCATAAAATGTGCATTTTACACACCAAGAGGCACATAAAAAATGCATCCATACACATATATACATTTACACACAAATATGCACACATTTACACAGACACACACTCTAACCTGACACTCCGTGGAGGAGGGGGGGCTCAGGACTCGAAGAACTCCTTGTAGCGCACACAGAGGAGGGGGCACCGCAGGACGGGGCAGTGAGGAGTTCCCGGCTTCTGAGCTCCAATGGTTATCTCCTGCCGTGCTGTCAGTGTGCTCCCTCCCCTGCTCCCTGACCCGACTGCCGGGAGCAGGCTGAATAGGAAGGCGCTTCTTCTGGCTTTTCGTGGAACAATAATATTGAAAAAAATAGAACCGGGCGCTCATCCACAAACGAATTCCTCGTGCAGGCAGTACGTAGATATAAAAGAGTTAAAGGAAGGTATCAGAATTGGGAAAACCTATAACATCATTTCAAAGTATGCGCTAAAAATAAGAATAGATCTCATTGGTCTGGAGACTAGCAGCGGGAGATTCGTACTGACCAATGAAAGAAAAAGCTACTTAGTTACACTGATGTTTTGTAAAGACCTCTAAACCAATCCTGAAAGAAGCGATTTGCGGGACAAAAATAGGTGCGTCTGAAAGAGTGAAAATCACATAGAGCAAACCAGAAATTATAATCTATGCAGCATTCCAAAATGGAAACATCTAAATAGATGTACGATGTTACCGGCACATCTGTACATGCAGAAAACTATAAATGTCATAAGGACTGAAAGTGGTGATAGAAGTAGGAAACCTGGTGTGATGATGGCTCATATGTGTGGAGCGCTGATCATCACGGGCCGCTCGTGTTACACAGAGGCATTTCTGCGCAGCAGATAGAATGTATCCGATACGAAAATGGACGGGCCAATAACAGGGAGCGGTACAAAATTTTGCCCAATAGGAGAAAAGAAGACCAGATGGACTTGTAATCTGATATATCGCGCTACCTGGTCGAATAGATGGTAGCGCTGTTGAAGCGGCCCATATTGGGTGTATCATTTGGTAATAATAAGCTTATATAGATGTAACATCATACTCATATAGAAACATATTGAGCCATTATCAAATATATACAAAATACAAATAGAATAAAAGTATATACAATTATGGTATACCATATAATACTAGTTGCTTGTAGTAGTGGCACCTTTGATGTTGAAGACCAAGATATAAAAACTAAGTGAAATAAAAATTAAAAATTAAAAAACGAGTTCAACCGCTTCATTTAACCCTTTGGGATTCACCGTTTGCAGAGTGAACATCCAGAACACTTCTCGTTTTTGCAGTATACGGAATCTATCGTAGGTATCGTTTGTTATATGATCTATTGGTTGTATAGTTAATTTCGTGGGGTCTTGTTGGTGAAAATCTCTGAAGTGTCTAGATACACTGTGTTTGGGGTCACCCTTATTGATTCGTGATCTGTGTCCATTAAGACGTAAATGCAAAGGACGTGTGGTGCGGCCCACATATTGGAGGCCACAATCACATTGGATTAAATAGATCACGAAGGAGCTTTTACAATTTAGAGCATGTTTCATTTTATGGGTAACTTTTGTGGTGGTAGAGAGAAAAGAAGACGCTTTTACGATAGATCTACAACATAGGCAAGAGGTGATGCCGCAGGGGGTACTACTCGAACCGATGTTGTCCTTGGAGTATATTTCGTCAGGACCACGGATTTGGCTTGGGGCAATTAGGTTTTTAATATTCGGTGCCCTTTTAAAGATTATGCCCGGATGTTCCGGTAGTGATGGCAGTAAAAAAGGATCACTTCGGACAATGTGCTAATGTTTCCGAAGTATCCTTTTAATTTGTGCATGACCTGTATTGTATTGAGTGACCAAGGAAAATTTTCTCCTCGATTCACTTATTTGTTTGTTTTGTAAAGATTCTTTCGTTGTTTGATCTTTTCTATAAAGAAGGCAATCTTTTTGTTGTAAAGAAGCTACTTTGTTTTCTGCATCCTTCAATAAAACTCGTGGATACCCTTTTTCCAGAAACCTATTTCTGAGTATAGCAGTTTGTTTTTTACATGTCCCATCGTCTGTGCAGTTTTTGCGAACACGTCTATACTGCCCATATGGCACATTGGTGATCCAGGGTTTATAGTGCCCACTGGAAAAATGGATATAGCTGTTCACATCCACTTTTTTGAAAAAAGTGGCAGTTTTAAAAATTCCATTGTACTGAAATATCTCCAAATCCAAAAATTCTATTTTTAAAGAGTCCCAATGGGATGTGAATTTGATGTCCCACCAATTTTTATTAATATCCGAAATAAAGATTTGCAGCAGATCAGATGATCCCATCCAGATAAAGAAGAGGTCGTCAATGTACCTCTGATACAGAGGTACATATTTAAAAAGAGGATGGGAATAAATAAAATTAGATTCGAAGACCCCCATAAAAAGATTCGCGTAGGAAGGCGCGACCCTCGTGCCCATGGCCGTTCCCTTGATTTGATGATAAAAGACCCCATTATATTTGAAAAAATTATTTTGGAGTATAAATTCCAAACTCCAAAAATTAACCCTCACCCGGCATTTTATTTTGAATCCTATTGTAGAGGAAACCATTTCTAAACCATCTGAGGAGACTAAAATCCAAGTTCCAAACAAGTCCAAATTTTATCCTTTTACAATCCCAAGGACATTTATAAAAAATTTTGGACTTAGTGGGAGATGAGCTTCTACAAACCAAACCAGTTAGTCAATTTTCAAATTTAAGCAAAGGGGAAAAATCGGCCCTAAAATCCCTGCAAGACAACAAAAATATAGTTATCCGACCTGCTGATCAGGGGATGGGGTCGTAAACATGGACCATTCATGGTACCATGAAGAATCTATGCGAATATTATCGGATTCCACATATTATTCACCCTGTCTCGAAGATCCCTTTCCCAAGTTGGAAATCGATTTTCTAGAACTAATAAACCAAGCCTATACAAATGGGGCTATAAATAAAAAAGAAAAAAACTTTATCCAAATAGAAGAGCCAAGTACTCCATTTCTGTACTTTTTACCAAAGGTGCATAAAAATATTCAGGCCCCTCCGGGTAGACCCATTATATCGGGGATAAATTCTATGACGAGCAATCTCTCCCATTTCATTGATTTATATCTACAGAACTACGTGAAAGAGTTACAAAGCTATTTGAGGGACTCGGGCCAACAAATTCAATTACTTTCTGGTTTCAAATGTGACCAGCCTAGCATATTGGTCACTATGGAGTGAGGGTTTCCTTTCCCCCCCACCAATTTCCCTCTTTAATTTAGGTTTTAAAATGTGTCGTTTCCATTGCTAGTTTTAAAGATAGTGATCTGAATTTTTAACTTTAAAAAATTTTTTTATGAAAGGGTTTGGGGAATTTATCCCCCAAAAAAAATTTTTTCTTTTTAAATTGGGGGGCCCTTTTATCAACAAATCAAGGGAACGGCCCGGGGCAGGGGGTTGCGCCTTCCTACGAAAATTTTTTAGGGGGGGCTTCGAATCAAATTTTTAAATTTTTTCCCAAACCTCTTTTAAAAATATGTCCCTTTCTGTTTCAAGGGTACATTAAACGCCCTCTTTTCTGGGCGGGAAATCTTAAATCTGCTGCCAAATTTTAAATTTTGGATTTAAAAAAAAATTTTGGGGGGTTGGGGACATCAAATTCACATCCTTGGGACTTTTTAAAAAATAAAAATTTTTTTGGATTTGGAGAAAATTTAAAGTAAAAGGTTTTTTTAAAATGCCATTTTTTTTAAAAAAAGTGGATGTAAACCCAGCTATACCCTTTTTTTCCAGGGGGCCAAAAAACCGGCCCCAAATTTGTTCCTATGGGCAGTAAGATGTGTTTGCAAAAATTTTCCCCAAAAGCCCGATGGGACTTGTAAAAAACAAAACGGGAATATATCAAAAATTAGGTTTTTGGAAAAAAGGGTACCCACGAGTTTTATTAAAGGGTTTGCAGAAAAAAAAGTAGTTTTTTAAAACCCCAAAAATTTGCCCTTCTTTTTTAGAAAATACCCAAAACAACAAAAAACCCCTTTCAAAAAAAAACAAAAAAGTGAAATCGGGAAAAAATTTTTTCCCCTTTTGGAAAACCAATAAAATTTCAGGTTAAATGGAAAAATTTAAAAAGGGATACTTCGGAAAACATTGGAAACATTGTCGAATTTATCCTTTTTTTACGCCATCACAAACCCGGAAAACCCGGGCATAATTTTTAAAAAAGGGCACCGAATTTTAAAAAACCAAATAGCCCCAAAGGGGCCAAATCCGGGGTTTCCCTGACGAAATATACCCCAAGGAAAAACATCGGTTCGGAAAGTCCCCCTTGGGGCCCATCACCCTTTTTCCATTTTAGAATTATCGTAAAAGCGTTTCTTTTCCCCTTTTACCCCCAAAAAATTCCCCATAAAAGGAAAAAAGCCCCAAATTGTAAAAGCCCCTTGTGCTCTTTTTAAATCCAATTTTATTGTGGCCTCCATAGGGGGGGCCGCCCCACATGCCCTTTTTGCTTTTACGTTTTAAAGGACGCAGAAAAACAATCAAAAAGGGGTTAAACCCCCTAAACACCAGTGAAACTAAAAACATCAAAAGATTTTCACCAAAAGCCCCCAAAAAAATTAAAAATATAAAAACCAATATTCATATAAAAACGATCCCCTTACGTTAGATTCCTATACTCCCAAAAAACGAGAAGGGGGTTTCTGGATTTTAAACTTTCCCAAAGGGTAAATCCCAAAGGGTTAAAAATTAAGGGGTTTTGGAACTCGTTTTTTAAAATTTAAACTTTTTTTTCAAAATTTTAAATATCTTGGTCTTCAAACTTCAAAGGTAGCCATTTCTACAAGCAACTGTTTTTATATGGTTTTCCCAAAAATTGTATAAATTTTTAAATTTCTATTTGTATTTTGAAATAAAATTTGATAATGGCTCAATATTTTTCTAAAGGAGTAAATTTTACATCTTTTAAGCTTTTTTATTCCCCAAAAGGAAACCCCTAATTTGGGCCGCCCCCACAGCGCAAAACCTTTAATTTCCGGCCGGGTTAGCGCGTATTTTTTTCCGGGGGAAAAAAGGGGGGGCCATTGGTCTTTTTTCTTTTTTTTGGGGCAAAATTTGTACCGTTTCCCCTGTTTATTGGCCCGTCGTTTTTAAGGGTATCGGAACATTCTATCGCTGCGCAAAAAATGCCTCTGTTTAACCCCAGCGCCCCGTGATGATCAGCGCTTCAAACATATGAGCCACCCCACAAAAACCCGGGTTTTTTTTTAAATTCTTTAAACCATTTCAGACCTTTTTGGGAATTTTTTTGATTTTTTGCTTCGAGGGCCTTTTAACAACGTCCCTTTTTATTTAGATTTTTCCATTTTGAAATGCTGCATAGATTAAAATTTTTCTGGTTTGCTTTTTGGGTGATTTTCACTCTTTAAAAAGAAACCCTTTTTTTGTCCCGCAATTCGTTTCTCAGGGGGGGTTTTAGAGGTTTTTAAACAAAACTTCAGTGAAAACTAAGAAAGTTTTTTCTTTCTTTTGGTCAAAGGAATCCCCGCTGTTAGTCTCCCAGCCCAAGGGAAATTTTATTCCTATTTTAGCCCTATTTAAAATGATGTTTTTGGGTTTTCCAATTCTTATCCCTTTTCCTTTAACAAAAAAGGTGATTGGTCGAATAGGAAAAAACCCCTTTTTCACTTTCTGTGTTACCAAGTAATAAAAAAGTTTTTGTTTCCCTTGTCCGTGTGTAAAAACCCCCGGCCTTTGGGGAAGTGTCTTTTTTTTTTGACACAAAAACGGTTAGCATTTATTTTTCCTTTTTTTAATTTAAAACCCTTCTTTTATACCCTCGTAATGCCTGAACGGGGAAATTCGTTTGTGGACGAGCCCCCTTTTTTTCTTTTTTTTTCAATTTTATTATTTCCAAACATTGTTCCCCGAGGATTAAACCACGGGGGTTTGGACCACGGGGCTGCGCCCTTTGGGCTTAATTTACCCAAAAAAATTTCTTATGAGGTTGGGGCCCTCAAAATCCCAAGCAAAACACCTGCAGGTGAGGGGATTACGTTATTTGTCTGTTTTTTTTCCCATTTCCAGACGTATCTTAAACTTTAAAAAGCCTTTTTTCCCCCCCTTTTGGGTTTTTTTTCCCTTTTGAATCTTCGGCTTTTTCTTCACGGCCTGCTTTCCTGTGATTTAAGTAAAGGAAGGGACCGCATTTTTTTGGGCCCCAAAAATTTAGCCCAAGGAACCCTCGGTTAACGCTGCTGTATTCATCCTGGGCGGGTTTTGGAAGTGCCCGCATGGGGCCCCCTTTTTCCTTGGGGGGCCCCGGGGCAACCGCCAAACCTTGCCAAATGGGAAAAAAGGGGCCCCGGGTTTGGGGGGTTTTTTAAAGGGGTTGCGATAGGCTTTTGGGACACATGCAAATCACCTGAAGGCCTTTAAAAGATTGTGAAACTGATAAATTTTTACAGCCCATTTAAGGAGTTTTCTCTTTTTCCCCTTGTTTCCGTCAATTTTTTAAACAACCCAGGGTGAAACAAAAAAGCTTTTAAAAAATTTAAATTTTACTCATATTAAAAAAAGCGATAGTTTTAATAAACCCTTTGGGGCAAAAACTCCCAAACCCTTACGCCAAAATTGTTATGAAAACCCATAAAAAGTCAGTTTTTTAGTGTAGCTTAAAAAAAACTTTTTCCCTTTTTTTTTTTTAAAGGGGGTTAAACATTTCCGTAAAAGGGTAGTCCAATACTCGACTAGAAAAAAGTGGATAAACGCTCCGTGCGCACCCCCAATTTGTTCCCCGACCTTGCATGCTGTTTCCCCCTTAAATTTGTTCGTTTTCTGTCCCCTGTGCCCGAAACCCCATTAAAGTTAAAACTCAAATTCGGGTTTTGGGGCCCAAACCTTTTAAAGGAGTCGGGAACCCCCAAAAAGGGGCGGGGAAACAGGGGTTTGGGGCCCAAAGCTTTACCCTACTAGTTCATTTCTTTTTAAAACAGAGTCCGCTGTCCAGGATTTGAAATTTATCAAGCAAAGAAGCTGAAAAAGAGCTTTTTCCCTTTTTTAAAAAACCCAGCGATTAAAGGCACAGGGATTCAAAGCTTTAAATCCCTTTTTCAAAAAAAAAACACAAACCCCCAATTTTCCCCAAATTTTTGATATAAAAAAGGGATATTTTATATCATTTTTGTTTTCATAAAGATGAGACCAACTGAATTCTGCATGAATAATTTAACTATATTTTTCAATTAGTTAAGATTTTCAACTTTAAGAAGGAATTTAAAAATTGAAACCCCCAAAATCAAAATTTGTTTTTAATAAACCAATTAAAAAATTGAAAGGCAGGGGTTTTCGGGGAAAAATTTTAAATTCAAAATACATATAGGAAACCCAATAAAATTGAAAAAATTCTTAAAGGGAAGGGGTTTCAATAATGGTGCCCCCCCTGAAAAGTTTAGGGTTTTAAAGGGAAAAAGAAGATATATGATTAAGAAAGCAGAAAGGCATTGTCCTATTCCTGATACGGCAACTGTTTGTTTATGAAGTATTAAATGAGTTATATGGGGACCATATTAATGGCGGGGTCAGTTTAACCTATACTTAAAACTATTAAATATGTCAGTGAACATTTTTTAACTTTTAAATGTTAGTCGATCCCCCAAATTTATTTGGGGGATTCAGGGGTCAAAAATGTTGGGATTTTACCTTAAGCCCTTTTTAGAGATCCCAAATTGTGCAAAAAGTACTGAAAGTTGAAAATTGACAATGCAGCTAAGTTAAGAGATGGTCTCCTTAAGTTTATTTAACCCCTTCCTGCTAAAGGGGGGGGTATTTTTTTTTTTTTCCAAGTTAATTTTTTTCCCCCCCACCTTTCCAAGCCCTAACTTTTTATTTTTCCACCCCACATGACATTGAGGGGTTTTTTTTTTCGGGTATGATGACTTTCTAATGGTTCCTTCACTAATAAATCATGGAAACTGGTAAAAAATTTTAAGTGGGGCAAATGAAAAGAAAATTTCTTCTCCCTTTTGCAGGGGTTTTTTTTTTGGCAGGGAATAGTGAAACCCCCATATTGGACACCCTAATCAATGTTTAAAACATACAATATTTTCATTGTCTTTTATCAAAATGATCAAAGCATCAAGAATCCCTTGTGGACTATAAAAAAATCAATCATCATCAAAAAACACCCATAATCACTCCGTTAAAAAAAAAAAAAAAAATTATAGACCCAATTTTAGAAATGCATTTTATTTTTAAAAGAAAAAAACATACAAACATTTAAAATTTTTATAATTGTAATTGTAAAAGAAAATTATCCTGTCATTTACACTGCAGGGGAACACGTACAAATTAACCCCAAAAAATGGGAAAAAACCATTTTTTCCCCTTTTCATGGGCCATGCTAAAAAAAAAAATGGGGGGGGGGTTGGCCACGTTGTAAGGAAAGACGTGTGGAGTGGAGCCCGTCCAGGGCTGAAATTTTTTCCCGCAAAACCAAAGATAAAATGGGCACAAAACAAAAAGGGCGGCCAGGCATCCAGAGCCCCCCCGGGAAAGGGCCCCCATCTCTAACATTTGCCC
>JAODAL010006439.1:50000-133523 GCA_025379985.1 Phyllomedusa bahiana | reverse complement strand
GCGTCACCCGGGCCCTCCCCGTCAACCGTCTCATTTTTACGTGGCAACACGCGGGGAATTCCACCCTCCAAAAGGCTCCGGGCGTTTTGGGGGGGACGGGCGAAATGCCATTACGCAAAACAAAGGACACAGGCCCCTTCAAGAAAGCAGTGGGGGAACCCCTGGGGGTTTTTGGGCCCACCAGAGTGGGGGCAGATAAAAGAGCACCTGCACCATCCTTGCCATTTTTTAAAAAGCCACCAAAATATTCAGTTCGGACAATGCCCTTGCAGCATGAGCATTGTGGTGATCATATTTTCGGGAAATCTTTGGGAACATTTCTAAAAACAACATTTTTCCCCCCAGCGCCGGAGGAGGAAAACAAACCCACAGAGGGCGGACAGGGAAGCCTTCCTCCCCGTTCAAATCCAAAAGGGCCCGCCAGTTTCAAAAATTTCTTTGGGTCTTCATTAGGCAGTGGTTGGGGTCCAGAAGAAAAAAAAGGCAAGGTGGCCATCAGCTCTCGGGGTGAAATCATCTCGGGCAATTCAGTCGGGTTTAAAGCTGTGCCGAGGAAACGGAGGAGTGAGGAGGGGGGTATTCCTAGACACCGATGTTACCGACGTCCCCCCTTTTGGAAAGATTTGGCGCAATTTTAAAGGGCGGAGGGGGGAAGATGGGGAAAAATCAGTTTGCTATGCCCCTCGACCCAGAGGCTTGGGAAATCAAGGTTTCCATCTCCCCACTTGAGTGTTTGGGGATGCCCATTTCCCCAACATATCCTCGCATTAAAGGGCCATAAAAATTTGAACAACATTTAATTTGGGGGGCCACCCCCTGGACCCCCCCTTTCCCAAAACAAAACTCAGCATTTTCCTTTCCACCCACCCAAATAGAAAGAAAAAAGGGCGGGAAAATGGAGCCCTTTGCTGTTTGGGATCAATTTAGACATCTTTTTGCGTCTCCCAAAAACGCTTCAAATGTCACGGGGGATCCCCCGCCCTCGACCCCCCTCCTAGAACCCCCCAAACCCGCCAGCAGCACAGCAGCAGCCGGAAAGGGGCAGAAGCCTAATGGGTTGACCCTTTCAATCTTTTTTTTACCACCTCACCAACCCCAACCCAATTTCAGGGCCACAAAACAAAAACCATAGACCCAGCTTAAGATAAATGGTGCACACAAACCGCCCCTCAAAAACCATGTTTTGTATGTTTTCCGGCCCCAAATAACTTTTTGGAACCCAAAAAAGGGAAACAAAGGGCCCCCAGCGGGTCTCCCACGCCAAAAGAGGTTTTGTCCTGCCCACAGCCAGCGCATATCGGGGGAACCCCCGCACAGCCGGGAGTCATTACAGCCCAAACCACCCGGCATTCCACAGATTTTGTGGACTGTTTTGACTTTCATCAAGATAATCAGGCATGGATCACTAAATGTTTGTGTGGCCCCCCAAATTTCCGGGCACCGATTAGTTGCTTGGTCTTTTTACTAAAATTTTTTTTTCTTTTTTAAAAAACAGTTCATTTTGCTGGTTTTCGGGAAGGAGATGTAAAAGACAGAAAGGTTTCATGACAAAAACCGTTTTCCCAAATTACTAAAATTTACTTAAGAAGTTTTTTCGCATTGTAAATGGTTTTGAGGTCATTTTTGCTGTGAGTTACAGCAATAATAAAGGCCCCTTTGGAACAGAAAGGGGGCTCAAAAGGGGCTTTTTCTCCCTCCAAAATTTTTTAATAGGGCAGAAAGTATATTAATAATTTATTTGGGGGCCCATTTTTCTGTGAAATACCCTATAATTATGGTCCTTTGGAACAGAAAATTTGGCTTCAAAAATGGCTTTTCCTTCCCTCACAATTTTTAATAGGGGCTGAGAAGTAAATTTAAAAAATTTTTTTTGGGGGTATGTAGCTGTGAAATACAGAAAATAATCATGGCCCTTTTGGGTAACAGAAATGGGGTTTCCCTAAGGGGCTTTTCCCTCCCCCCAAAAATTTTTAAATTTCCCGAGAACTTTTTTAAATTTTTTTGGGTCATGCGCTTTGAAATGCAGCAATACTACGGGTCCTTTTTTAAAAAAAAAAGGGTTTTTTTCTAACAGACATTTGTTCTTCCCCCCAAATTACCAAAGTGGCTCAAGGGCATGTTTGGAATTTTTGGGGCTTTTTGGGCTGGACTTTCACAAATACTACATTTTCCTATTCTAAAAAAATTTTTGTTTCAAAACAACATTTGTTTTTCACAATTGACCAAATTTTGGCTCAAGGTCATGCTTTGAATTTTTGGGGGCATTTTGCTGTGACATGCAGCTATACAACCCGGGGTCCTATTTCTAAAAAAGTTTTTTCAAACCGACATTTTTTTCTTTCCCCAAAATTGCCAAATGGCTAAAGGGGTGGTTTGGGGCTGCCGGAAAACAGGAATGGGTGGGAACTGTTAAGGGAACACATATTCCCAAAAAGACTTGTTTTTGCAAAAAATTTAACATAGCTATAAATCCCTGTATTAAAGACAACCCAAAAAATTAAAATGAAAAAAAGAAAAAACCAAAGACATGGTGGTTTCCATCCTTTTTTAAAAATTTGGTTTTCTAGAAAAAAAAAGTACTAAAAAACTTGCATGAAACAAAATAGCTGTTAAAAAATTCCTCTAAATTTGAAACAGGAAAACTTACCAATGTAGGTTATTCAAAAGAAAAAAAAGGGAGTATGGAGCACGGACAAAAGAAAAAGTACAGAGACCATTTCCTCCAAAACTTGAGTAAAATGAGAAAAAAATGCCAAGAAAAAGGGCCCTTTGGGTGTAACAGGAGCTTAAACCCAAACCCAGAAATTTCCAAGTGAACCCCAATTGGTCCACCCCTCAAAAGGGAGGGGCAAGCGCTCCCCCAGGAATTGACTTGTACAGAGGAAGGTTTGGATTTCCACACTTCTGCTTCCCACCCACCTGCTTCAGCACGACTTTTTTTCGTTCCGCGTCATCAGGGGCATTTTAACCTTGCGTGTTAATAGATGACGGACGCCCCCGGGGGCTTTCAAACCGCCCCCCACTAAAAATTTCCCGGGCCCGGGGCTTTCGGGGGGCCCAGGACGGGTTTATAGTCAATGCCCCATTAAACTAAAATGGGGTTGAAAGCCCCCTTTTTTTTTCCGGCATTTTTTAAAATTTGTGGGGGTCTTTCGGGTTTTTGGGGCTAAAGCTGGGGCCCCCAGGCCGGGTTTTTTTTTCAATGTCCATTGGAAACAAAAAATTGGTGGTTGAAAACCCCTTTTTTTCCCCGGCATTTTTTAAAAATGTGGGGTAAAGTGGGTTTTGGGGGGGGCTCATGCGTGGCCCGGGACAGGTAAAGTCAATGCCCCAGTGAAACAAAAATTTGGGGGTTGAAAAAACACCTTTTTCCCGGCACTTTTTAAATGTGGGGGTCATGCGGGTTTTGGGGGCCATGCTTTTGGCCCAGGACAGGTATTTCCAATGTCCAGTTAAAACAAAAAGGGTTTGGTTTAAAGACCCCCTTTTTTAAACAGAAATTTTTAAATGTGGGGGTCATGCAGGTTTGGGGCTCATGCGGTTCCCCGGGACAGGATATTAAATTTTCCCAAAGTTAAGAACATGATGTTAAAATCATCTGGCCTTTTTGCACTTTTAATTTTTTTGGGGGCAGGTTTTAAGGTCAGGCGGGGTTTACAAGACAGGATAAAAAAGGTCTGTGATTTTTTTTTCTGTGTTTTATAACCTAAGTGTGTTCCTAAATGTACCAGGGAATTCCCTTTGCCCTGTTGTAGATTTTAAATTTCAGCTTTTTCCACCTTTGTTTTGGGTGTAAAAAAGAAGGTTTTGTTTTGCTCCCCATAGTTTTTAAAGGGTCATCGCGCAAAAAATCGATGCCACAAACCCAAAAACCTTATCGATAGGGGCCCCCGGACTATCGACTATCGATCGTTTCTCGATACCCAAAACCAACCCGCTCAACACAATCTTGTGTAACATAGCAAAAAAGTTTAAAATACCCCTTACAAAAAAACCCCAACCATATTTTTTTTTAAAAAAGAGGCCCTTTAAAGGCCTTTGTCCAACAACAAAGATTTCTACTTCATTCCACCCCGGATTCTGATTTGAAATCCTCAGTTTTAAAACCTTTTCCCTTTAAAAATTTTATAAAAAAAACCTTCTGAACACCGGGTTCATAAAAAAGGGGAAATTTAAAAAATTTTGAAAAAGTACAAAAGGTGAGCAAAAAACAAAAACAGAACTTAGGGGAATTTACAGTAGGTTAAGAGTTTTTTGGGCACCAATGTAAAGAAACTTTATTTACAAGAAGAAAAAACTAAGGGGCGACATAACTAATTGGAAAAAAGTTATAAAAAGGCCATATGAAAAAATTTTAGGGGAAAACAATTTCCCTGTTAAAAAACCCCCCAAAATCAGGGGGCCCCCCCCAGCCGGTTTAAAAAAAAAATTTTTAAAATTTTAAGGGGGCAACTAGCTTTTTTTTAAAACCCTAAAAAACTGTGGGGAAAGCCCGGGAAAAATCAACTTTTCAAAAAGGGTTTTAAAACAAAGAACAGGTGAAGACGTCCCTAAAAGAACAAACAAAAAAAATTTTAAACTTTCCCTATAATATTCCCTTTTTTTTGAATTTTTTGATCAAGTTTGATTGCACACTTGGAAATTAAAAGGGAAATTTCCTTTATTTTAGGGAAACATGGGTTTTTATATTCCCGGATCAAGAAAGGGGAAAAAACACGTCCCTTTTTTCCGCCCTTGGCCCAAACTTAAAGGGCATAATTTTGTTTTCGAACCCTAGTAACAAAGAAACCCCCCTCAACATTTTGGTCTTTTACAATTTCCATTAAAATGATTTTAATTTTGTTTCAAAAACCAAATATGGTTTTAAAAAATAGCCCCCAAAAATTTAGGACAAGAGGGGAGCCCCCCCCAGGTAAAAGAGACCTTGTTTTCCCTTTTTTTGGGAAAAAAAAAAAGGTAGGGCTTTGTAAATTCCCGTCTCCCTTTTATTTTAAAAATCCAATTTACAGAAAAATTTCTATGTACACTAAAAATATTTCCAAGCTTTCTGCACTCCTACTACTATCACAAATTATACAAATGGTACAACTACTACAAACACTATTAAAAAGGATCAGATCCCCAAAACCCCCGTTTTTTTTTTTTAAGCTCCTTGTAACCCATTGCAAAACCCCCGAAAACCCCAAACCCCAAGCACCTACTTTTCTATTTTGCCAATTTTAATACAGTGTAATTTTTATGTTGCAGAGTGGGTTTTTTAACCCCACAAGGGCCCCAATATTACCAAATAACCATTGCCTTTCTTCCCCCACCCCCCCAAACAAACAACCCCAAAATAAATTTTTAAAAATGCTCAAACGTACTGAGGGCCCTTTTAAAAAAGTGAAATTTAAATCGTTGACCGTAAAAAATGAAACACGTACCCTGAATAAGGTTTTTTTTATTTACAAACTATATTTGAAAAAAACATTCAATGACCAAAAATTCCTTTCCCAAAAATTTTAGTAAATAAAAAATGAAAGGCAGATCCAAGAAAAAAAATTGTTATGGGTTTGTTGACGGTTCAGAACATCTTTAAATGGCAGATCTTTTTGGGGGTATTTTTAAGTATAATAAAGGGGGAGGAAGGGCAGCTTGTGGGAAACCCTAAAAAGGTGCCCAAACCTCAAAGAAAGGCTGGGAAACCAAATTAAAAAAAAAAAAAAAAATTTCCCCGTTTTTATCCTAAACCCATAGAAGCTACAAAATACCGTATTTCTCATAGACAAAACACCCTTTTATTTTGGGTTTTACTAGGAAGGTTTTAATAACACACAGTGGGTTGCAGCTTTCCTTTCGTATTGGGGGTGTTTCCCCTTTCACCCAAAAATTTTGGCGGTGGATTTAGAGATATGGCCCTTTTCGTATATTTTCCCCGATTTAAAAAAAAAAATCATTTTAACAGGGCAATTTTAAAAATTTTGAGATTTCTTTTATTTTCCCCTTTACAAAAGTAAGAAAAACTTTTTTAAATTGGGGTACATGCACACCTGGAATCATAAAATTTTTAAGTGTGTTTTGCTGGAATTTTTAAGCCAAATTTTGTATTTGCATACAACTGCCTGCGCTGGGAAATCATTCATTTTAAATTTTTTGTTTTTCTGTTTTAAATGGAGGCATTTTTTAAATTTTGAAGGGGGAAACCGTGCTAAAAAAACCTTTTCCGTATTAAAATTTTTTAAAAATCCCAAAGCCCCGACATAAAAATAGGGTTTTACAAAATGATGCAACTCTCCAAAAAACCTTTAGGGCGACTCTCTGTGGGGGGTAAAACCCCTTTTGGGCCGCTTTTTAGTGAAGGGAAAACCTTCCCTCCATTTAAAAATTTTCATGTTTTTGTTTCAAATATGTCAAGGGAAGAAAACAACTCTTTCTCAGTGAATTACCTCACGCAGGGGGAAGCCAAATGTTCCACTATAGCACCCAAGATTTCATGGCGCTTGGGAACAACTAAATCAATTTTTTAAACATGAGTAACATCCATTTTTTCATGGTCCCTTTTTTTGAAAGTTTTTAAGCAAATAGGACACATGTAACTCTTTTTTAAAACCCATTGCTTTTTTGTTCAACTTCTACTGGGCATCAAAATTTCAACTGTTTGTGGTTTTGTACCTTTGGGTTCTCTGTCAAGACCCAAGACCTAGAACTTAAAATTAAGCATTCAGTCAAATGTTCAATTATGTTAAAGACAAAGGGCAACATGTATGAAAACCTGTCCAGGAAAACTTTCCTTGTTCCCCAAAGCAACCAAAAGCCCCCTTTTTTTTTCAGAGCACTATAGAAATGAAAAGGGAACTTGTTTGTTTTAAGCAACAAGGGAAAACCGCATCTGGACAGTTTTTATACGTGAGGCCCCTAGGTCTAAGGTTCTCGCTTTTTTTTTTTTACCAAATTCAGATGCAGATCTAAAATTAGGAAAGAAGCAGTTATTTTTCAATTCCTTTTTGGTTCCTATAATGACCCATGCACATGAACAGGTTACTTATACATGCCATAAGGCACATTAACTTTTATGGATTCAGACTGTATCCCCAGGTGCTAGTGATATATGCAAGACCAAAAATAGGGGGTTTTGTCTCATGGGGTACAAAGGTATCTATAAAATTAAACTACCTCAGGGTCCTTTTTTAAGTCATTAATGGGGGAAAGAAAAAAATTGCCGCAGGTGGTCGGGGGGTACCCCCCCACCCCAAGAAAAAGCCCCTTTTCATTGGGGCTTTAAACCTCCAGGTGTCTTCAATAAGCTACATAATTTAAAGACTCAAGTCACTCCAGCCACAAGGACCGAGAATGGGAGATTGGAAAGTTGGGAACACACACAGATATATATATATATATACAAGGAAAATGCAAGCACCTCCAAAGCAAGAAAAATGGTGCACAGAAAAAAGACCCCCATCAAAGTCTAGTAAAAGATTAAAGAAAATCGCAGCACCCAAAAGAAGGAAAAAACAGTTTTATTACATGTCCATGTAAATTTGTAATAGAAGAAAAATAAATATATATATTATAGTTAAAAAATATAAATATATATTATATAAATACACTCACTTTTTTGTGTTTATTTGTATTTTCAACGAAAAGACATTTTGAGTAACGAGCATGTGCAGCCTCTAAACACTGAAAATTTTTGGTGTGCCCTCAAAAAAACTCAAAACATCACAATTTTTAAAGTGCCCAAAAAAACCCTAAGGGAAAAAGGGGAAATTATGGCCAAAGGTCAATATTTCCCCGCCCGCTTTTAACTCTCTTTGGCATGGAGTTTACTAGACTTCACAGCTGCAGCCCCTGGAATCCTCTTTTCCCCCTCCATGAACATCAGGGGCTGGCGATGTTTAAAACCTTGTGCTCCTCCACCTTTTGTTTCTCCAGTTCAGCAAGTTTACCCTCATTTTGTTTAGCAAGGCATTGGTCATCTTGGAGGTGTGTTTCGGGTTGTTATCATGTTAGAATACTGCTCTGTGGCCCAGTTTCTCTGCTTCAGTATGACACAGTATATGTTGGCATTCATGGTTCCCTCAATGAACTGTAGCGCCTCACAGCTGGCAGCGTTCATACAGCCCCAAACCATGACATTCCAACCACCATACTTGACTGTAAGCAAGATGCACTTGTCTTTGTACTACTCACCTGATTGCCGCCACACTTGTTTGACACCATCTGAACCACATAAGTTTATCTTGGTTTCATCAGACCAAAGGACTTGTTTCCAGTAATATATGTCCTTAGTTTGCATGTCTTCAGCAAACTGTTTTCAGACTTTCTTGTTCATCATATTTAGAATATAGTGTTTCCCTGAAAATAAGACCTGCTGCAATTTTTTTTCAAGCTTAGAAATATAAGGCCTCTCCTGAAAATAAGATATAGTGGAAGTCATTGCTGCAGCTCCGCTCACTCCATACATAAGTGTTAGCAGATCATTTAGGTCTTACCTTGAATGTGAGGCTACATGAACAAGAGGTGCTCATTTAAGGAGTCACAAAAAATTCACCATGATATTCAGGGTTTGGAGAGCGATGATGATGTTTCTGAAGATGATGACATGGTAAATGTACCATAGATTGTTGTACATGGAAATAGAGTCATAAGAAATTATTGCTGGAATTCAGAGTTTGGCTGGTTATGCAAATGTTTGTGATAACATGACTACAGTATATTAGTAAATGTTGATTTTTTTGTTCAACACTAAGGCCACATGTATGAAAACTGTCTAGGTCTAAAATTCACTTTGTTGCCCATAGCAACCAATCAGAGCGCCCCTTTCATTTCATATAGTGCTCTGAAAAAATGAAAGGGGCTCACTGATTGCTTGCTATAGCCAACAAAGTGGAATTTTAGACCTAGACAGTTTTCATGTGGCCCTAAATATGAATTCTTGTTCATGGAAAAATAAGACATCCCCTGAAAATAAGACCTAGCGTGTCTTTAGGAACAAAAATTACTATAAATTAATAAATGGTCATGTGCACCTGTAGGATGTAGGGCGTAATGGGTGCTGAAAGTGGAGAAGACCAATAGGTTCTAACTAACAGTAAGAAAATTTATATAGGCCACTGTCTTATTTTTGGAATAAAAAGGTATATATTGTGGGGATCAGCCCCAAAAGGTACAGAGTAGGAGCAGTCAGGAGTTAAATCAGGCAGTCTTTTATTCAGACACCAAAAAAATACAAAATCAAGTGGCAGACAACACATCTTGCTTCAGCCAGAAACAAAAGATAAATACGCAGTCCTCAGGGTACCTGAGGGTAAGGCACAAAGTTGCCTACGTATGGCAATCTCGCCCAGTGTCACTTTGGGTTAAACTGCAACTGTTCTGCACAGTGTTCTTCACGTCACTCAGCCTCAGACTGAGGCTTGGAACCACACCTAGCTCACCTTACTCTCCAGGCTTACATAGGCACCTAAGTGCTGGCCTCGCCCTGGAACAGTCATCCTATCCAGCTCTTTGACCGCTCCTGTGAAAACCTGACCCGGACTCACTGCACTGCAGCCATACTAAACTAAAAAACATGTGCCAGCGACTTATCGCCGCTGACACCAGAAATAATTGGTTTTCACCTCACCGAGTCCAGGGTCCTTGGTGCCACATATCTCCCATCCACAATAAGTCCTTGTGCCTTCCTACATACCTCCTCCACCTTAACTACCCAACATTGGGGGTCTGGGCATCTTCAGCCAGCATGCAATGCACGCGAGATAGGGTATTTGCATTTCCTTCCAGCTTGTCTGGCCTGTGCTCTCCTGAAAAATGTAAATCTTGGAGGACCGAGAAACATCCGGTGACTCGGGCATTGTTACCCTTTTTTTCTCTTAACCATTTCAAAGGGGCATGATCTGATACCAGGCAAAATTTTTGACCTAGGAGGTAGTATTGGAGCAAATCAAGCATCCACTAAAATTCTCTCTCTATGATGGAATAGATTCATTCTGACGGTGACAGCTTTCTTCTGAGATAACTCATGGGATGTTCCTCCCCATTTATCACCTGGGACATTACCGCTCTGAAGCCTATTGTACCTCGAAGGCATCTGTCTGAGCAACATACTCTCAGGTGACGTCCGGGGCTACCAACACCCACAGTCTACACAGTGCTGACTTAAGCTTTTGGAAAGCCTCTTCAGCCTCTGGGGACCATTTTATCATGGCAGACTACTCCTTTTGGTTAGGTTGGTCAGGGGTACTGCTATTTTGGCGAATCTGAGGATAAACCTGTGATAATACCCCACAATTCCCAAAAAATGCTCTCACCTATTTCTTGGTCAGTGAGTGGGGTCAGTCTTGGATGGCTTCTACCTTATTTACCTGGGGTCTTATTTCCCCTCTACACATGATATATCACAAAAACCTGGCCTCTTCCATCCCTATGGCAAACTTCCTTGGATTTATGGTGAAGCCTGCCTTACGTAACGTCCCCAAAACTGCTTGAATTTTTCTAAGGTGACTCTCCCAATCCCGGCTGAAGATCACTATGTCATCCAAGTAAGCAGCTGCATATTCCCTGTGGGGACATAAGACCTGGTCAATAGTTGTCTGGAAAGTGGCAGGGCCCCCTTGAAAACCAAACAACATTCTTAAATATTGGAAGGCCCCTTCTGTTGTGGAAAATGCCATCTTTTCCCTGGCTTCCTTGGCAAAGGGGAATTCCCAAAAAACCCTTGGAAAGGTCTAGGGTGGTGAAAGGGGTGGCCCAGTCTCTCAAAACCGTTTCCAGGGAAGGGTTCCCCATCCCCACCTTCGTCCCCTTTTTTTGTGTACGGTAATCATTGCAGAACCACCACTCACCATTTGGCTTTGGGATTTACAAGATGGGACTGGACCACCCACTTTTAGATTCTTCAATAACTCCTAGTTTCATCATGCTATGCACTTCCTTTGTGACAATTTTCCTACGGGCCTCGGGAATCCTATAAGGTTTTCAAATTTTTCTTGCATGAGGTTTTTGTAAAGATCTATGCTCAACTTTTGTTAGCCCTGGTCCTCTGTAAAAACCCCCAAATTTTGCTGAAAATTTGCCTGCACTGGTATTTTTAACATTCTCTATGGCGGCCGCTGGTTGGCACAATAAGCAAGAAGCCTCCTGAGGGTTCTTATCTTTCTATGGCTTCAACAGGTTCACGTGATATGTTTGGTAGGGCTTCCTCCTGCCTGGCTGATGGACCTAAAAATTGACAATTGACAATTTTTAGGGCCGTTTACACGGCATTTTCCCGCGGATTTTGCGCTCACAAATCCACCTTAATAAGGGGGGGGACGGGGCAGGGGCGCAGGGGGGGGGACGCTCCCGGCCCCCGACATTGTATCATTCGGCGCGTAAGGCCTAAATAAATGCAGTCACTTTTTCCCCCCACGGGGGATTCCGAGCGGGGGAGGAGCGACGGACCACTGTTCCTATGAGAAAGTGGATTACCGAATGAAAACCGACGGATTGGCGCCGTACTGAAGCGCAAATCCGGGGCGCATTCGGCGCCAATCCCCGCAAAATAACGTGTGAACGAGGCCTAAGAGTCCATACCACTTCGCCAAGAAATTTCTCTCCATCGTGGATACTAAAACCAAAACCCCCCCTTTCCCCTTGGGTTAAAAAGTCTAAAGTGGGCTGACCTTTTGTACATTTAGCAGGCTGTTTTTGCGCTTTTAAAGGGGAAAGCCCTTGATAATAGAGAGTACCTGAGATATTCGATCCTGTAATGATACTTTTGTGAAGCGTGACTTCACTCTCCCAGGTGTCTTTGGTTATATCTAAATGTCCTCGGGGGTGTCTGCGTATAGCAATTCAAAAGGTGAGAACCCTGTTGAAGATTGGGGCACCTCCCTGTAAGAATAGTAGTAGGAACAGGGAAATTTTTAATCCCAACCGCCCTCTCCACTACCTTTTTTAAGATGGCCCTTAAGTTCTTGTTAAAATGTTCCACCAGGCCATCAATCTGTGGGTGATAAACAGAGGTGCGCAGTTGGGCAATGTTCAACACATTACACAATTCCTGCATTACCCTTGACATAAATTGGATCCCTTGATCTGTAGGGATCTCCTTAGGCAGACCCGTTCATGAAAATATGTGGAAATTCGCAGACTACCTCAAGGTCAGTGCTTTCAGAGCTATCTGGGTATGCTGAGCGCTTCAACAGTACTGTAACCACAGAACACAGAACAGAGGGCAATAATGGCCAAATATCATTTCGTGCAACAGCCCCTGCACAATTACTACGTGGTGTAACACCATAACCCCATCGGATTTTAGAGTCACTTGGGCCCCCCTGGTAACTTTGGTATCCCCCGTGTATGCACGTGGTCCAAAGTTCCCCGGGAAAAAAAAAAACCTGTGGGCCAACGGGGGGGAACAGAGAAGCCAGGGCCCCAAACCCCCCCCCCCCTTGCCCACCTCCTGACCACGAACATTTACCAGACAGCAGTTTTGATAATGTAGATAAAACAAGGGGGAAATACCTCACCAACATTCAATAGAAATACATCAAGGCTTTATTTAAATTGCAATGATTCACTCTTTTCTTGTATTTGCTGACGTATGCCAAAATCATCTAACCCACGGCCCAAATACGCTACTGCGTCAATACAATCAAAAAAAAGGCAATACTTAGCTGCATTAGCTTAAATTTCATTTTTGTAAGATCCACCGCAGAGGACAAGTGGGGGTCCACACTTTCCATTTGAAACCCATATAAAGCTGTACGGGCGTTACAAGATACGTAAAACGTCAAGGGAATTCGATGTGCATCCCACAGCATTTTGTTTTCAATCTCAATAATAACTTTTGGTTTATTTTTTACATTAATACCAAAATACTGAATAATTTTTTGGATCTTTCTTTGAGGGTTTGTTTGGGAAAAAAGAATTTATACATCAACATTTAGAAAAACCTACACTTAACAACATACCCATCCAGTTTTTTGTCATCCCGTGTATACAAAAAGCTAACCATATGGAAAATTTGTTAGAGCAAAGAAAACTGTTATCTAAAAAAAGTTTTGAATTGGAAAAGAAAAAGTTTTTCATAGATTACGAAAAAGGGGACCAAAATGGCGTTGGATAGAGCATTACTAAGATGAAAAACAGAAAGAACAGACTTGTTATATTCTAAAAAAAATTTTTAAACAAAAAAATAAAAAAAAAAACAAATCCCAAATTTTTTTACTACATATAGAAGATTTCATATACAAAAAGATTATTACCAAATATCCCGATATTGTTCCAAATATCCCTTAAATTGTTGCTGCGAAAAGGGATTTAAAATTGTTTCAAAAAAACACCCACCTGCATTTCCCTTCTTCACCTAGCCATCAAAACTAATAGAAAACAAAGGGCTTGAAGGTTTCTTCCGTTGGGGCCTGTCTAAGATGTTCATGCTGTAAGTATGAAAGAACAAACTAAAAAAATCCAAGGTCTATAGAGGGCAGTACATTAAAAATTAAACAATTTTGAATTGCGAATCTACAATGTAGTTTATTGCATTGAATGTGTAACATGTAACTTAAAGATATGTTGGATGCACTACTAGACGCCTGAAAGACAGAGTGCGAGAACATGTATATGGTGCGTCTTGTGCAGACACAAGAAATTTTTTCCAACGTATCTAAACATTTTTATTATACACATCATTTGGAAATGTATCGGATTAAAAAATTTTTTGTATTGAATCTGTTTTTTATTGGAAAAACCGAGGGGGCGATCACAAAAGATCATTATTAAATAAAAGAAGGCTATTGGATTCTTATGTTGGAACACGCCAACCCTTGGTCTCAATTATAGAACAGATTTATTTTAAATTATTGATGTGGGATTTGTCTGTTCCTTTTTTTCCCCTCCCTCCTTTGAGTTGGTGTTTGCTATAAAAGAAGTAGGAATTTGACAAATGTTGTTATGACTAAGAATCGCTAGATTCGAACGCGTCAACAAGACCAAGATGAAGGTTTACACTTGTTTTTATCCTGTGGCGTTCACTGTCCTAAGATGTCTTTTTGATACTTAAATAAATTGTTACTTTTTTATTCTCTAAATTTGGCTGCCTTCGATCTTCCCTTTTTGAGGCTGTTCAATATAGTTTTTTCTATTGCTTCTGACCTTATAGCAGTTTGAGAATCTGCTTGGAACCGCGCCCAAACCTTCAGGTGAGCTGATTAGCTTGGTTGTTGCTGTGGACACACTTCCACGCTACCAAGCATGCTATTACTGATCAGTACACAAGAACCAAATTTGTAAACCGCCATATGTGACCATATAGTGGTATATACAAGGACACAGGCTCTGGGAGACTGTATATAACCACCATATAGTGACCATATAGTGGTAGATAGCATGTACCACAGACTAGTGATTAAAGTGTAGTTACATTTGTGACTTCACAAAAGGTAGTTTCTCTGACGAGTCGTTGACTTTCCCTTTTGCTCAATCCGTCCCGACCATTTATGACATCTCCGAACATTGTCCCCTGGGGATTAGACACAAATATCTTAGAATCCCGACTTTCCAGCCCTCTTCCCTGCCCCCCTTGGCTATATGGGGCCCATTTATGCAGGGCAGGTTTTAGGTAGCTATAGGGAGCCATGCAGGTAGACAGGGGTTAGGTGGGCTATAAGGGCCATATAGGTAGGTCGGCAGGGTTTAGGTAGCTATAGGGCCCCATATAAGTAGATAGGCAGGCTTCAGGGGGGCTATATAGGTAGGCAAGCTTTAGGGGGCTTAAGGAGCTATATAGGCAGGCTTGGGGGGTTATATAGGCAGGCTTAGGGGGGCTTTATATAGGCAGGCTTGGGGAGGTTATATAGGCTGGCTTAGGGGGCTTTATTTAGGCAGGCTTAGGGGGGCTTTATATAGGCAGGCTTATGGGGGCTTGATATAGGCAGCTTAGGGGGGGCTTTATATTTGGCAGGCTTAGGGGGGCTTTATATAGGCAGGCTTAGGGGGCTTTATATAGGCAGGCTTAGGGGGGTTTTTATATAGGCAGGCTAGGGGGGTTTATATAGCGGCTTAGGGGGCTTTATATAGGCAAGCTTAGGGGGGCTTTATATAGGCAGGCTTAGGGGGGCTTTATATAGGCAAGGCTTAGGGGGGCTTTATATAGGCAGGCTTAGGGGGCTTTATATAGGCAGGCTTAGGGGGGCTTTATATAGGCAGGCAGGGCAGGTAAAATAAGAAATCACTTACTTAGCTCGTTCCACGCTCCCCCGATCCGCCAGAGAGCAGAGAGGCTGCAGCGCGGTGATGTGACGCCGCCCACGAGATCACAAAGTGCTGGCAGGGAGTTGGGCAGCGCTGCCTCTGAACGCTCAGGCCGGAGGGCCCGGGCATTCAGAGGTAGCATGCGCCGGGTCCCGCAGCTCTGCGCCCGCCACAGTGAACTGTTATGTTCACTGCCGGCGGGCCCAGGAGCGGCATTACCAGGGTAATAGACGTGATAGCAGCTGCCCTGGAGTGCGGGCCCCCTAAGCGACCCGTGGCAACTGCTACATCTGCTATCCCGGTAGTTACGTCCCTGGGACCAAGAGTGACCAAGCTCCCTGAGTCCAGGAATCCCATTCACCCTGATTGGACAGAGTGGACAGAGTGGGGGTCCCTTCTCAGTGTTTGGAATAGAGCTGCACACCGGATGCACAAACATGGAAGTACGCCACCCCACCGAACAGTCCATGGGTTTCAAGCTGAGGGGGCTTCTATATGTCCCAAATGAATGATCTCATCGAAAGAGGGTCTAGCCTTTGGCTCTAGCATGCTCTTGGCCTTGGAATAAGCTTTCAGAGTCAATCCAGGCACGCCAGTATGAAGAGGTAAAGGGTCTTGGGTCAGTCATGGAACTCTCGATGGAGCTCTCTCATCCCCTAGCTAGCCTTCCAGCCTCTGTCAAAGCACAGTTTGCTTCACTCCACTCGGCCCAACAGTCCACTACAGACTGAGGCCTGGAACCACACCACCAAGTTCACCTGACTCTCCAGGCTTACATAGGCCACCTGAGTCTGGGCCTGGCCCTGGAACATGGAAGCAGTCATCCCACCCAGCTCCTTCACTGCTCCTGTAAAAATTTGACCCAGACTTACTGCATTGCAGCCATGCTAAACTGCAAAACATGTGTTGGTAACCTATCACCGCTGACACCAGAAATAATTGGTTTTCATCTCACCAAGGTCAGGGTCCTGGTGCCACATATCTTCCATCCACAATGAGTCCTTGCGCCTTCTTACACTTCCTACAGTATATATATATATATATACAGTGAAGGAAATAATTATTTGATCCCTTGCTGATTGTGTAAGTTTGCCCACCGACGCAGACATGAACAGTCTATAATTTTAAGGATAGGTTAATTTTAACATTGAGAACAAGAATATCCAAAATAAAAACCAGAAAATCACATTGTATAAATTATATAAATTTATTTTCATTTTGCAGTGAGATCGTTGTTCCGCCATCCCATGTCTGCCCCTCACCTCCTTTTCTATTTCCCCTCCTTGTAGATTGTAAGCCCTCACGGGTAGGGTTTCCTCTCCCCCTCTGTCTTTGCCAATTGTCATTATCCCTTATCACTGTACTCGTTTTGACTTATGTAAAGTATGTAACCCCCTCTAATGTACAGCGCCCTGGAATCAATGGCGCTTTAAAATAAATAATAATAATAATAATAATCCCCAAACAGTTAGGCCTCGTTCACACGGCTTATTTGGGCACGGATTGGCGCCGTACTCCACGCCGGATTTGCGCTTCAGTATGGCGCCAATCTGTCCCTGTCATTACGGTAATCCACTGCTCTCATAGAGAACAGTGGATTCCTCGCTCCTCCCCCGCTCGGCGAATCCGCCCCCGGGGGGAGAAAGTGACATGCACATTATTTACGGCGCGTACGCGCCATAAACAATGCATTGTCTATGGGGCCAGGAGTGGCGCCCCCGCCAGGCTCCGGCCCCGCCCCCGTCCCGCCCCTTATTCACGGCAGATTTGTGAGCTCAATACGGCTCACAAATCCGTCGGGAATAAGCCGTGTGAACACGGCCTTAGGAGAAATCCCTATTTGTACTAAACTCAGTGATGTGGCCACGCCCCCAGGCTCTCTGCTCTGAGCTGCCTGTCCAATAGGAAGGCCACACTGCTCAGCCTGTGTATGCTAATCCTCGTGGCCTCGCCCCTTTATCATGCAGAGCTCTCCCAGCTGCACAGTCTGTAGAGATAATGTGCTGCTCACTCCTGTTCTGTGTGACGATCAGTGAGTGACTGTTCTGTCTTATTGGAGTCTGCTGCTGCCTGTCCCGCTCCTGAGTCCTGTCTGCTGTAAAATGTGTGAGTACAACACAAGAAATGAATGTCTGCCGCAGCAGCAGACTTACCATCTTATAGTATCCCCCCTCCCTCTCTTGGGACATTGCAGTTACCTCCTTACTCCCTCTCTGCCCTGACAGTGTTCAAAATTATGTGTAGTTACAGGTGTATGTATAACCTACAGGGGGCTGTATGCAATAGGTATATAGTGTATATAGCCCACTGTAGGTATATAGTGTATACAGCCCCCTGTAGGTGTATACTGTATACAGCCCCCTGTAGGTATATACTGTATACACCCCCTTGTGGTATATACCTATAACCCCCTGAAGTTATATATGTCCCCTGTAGGAATACTGTAACACCCCCGTAGGTTTATATATGCCCCCCTGGGGGTATATATTATACACCCCCTTGTAGGCATACCCCCCAACTTTTGAATTGCAAAATAGGACACATCAGCCAGCCTCAAACCCACCCCAAAACACATGACATCACACCAAGACCGCACCCATACACATACATGCCAACTTTTTAGACAGCCAAAAAGGGATACATTTTCAGGATTACATTGTATCCAATAATGAAATATTAAGTAAGTTATGTAATGTATAGCTAGGAAGCAATCAGATACTTTTTAAAGCAAGATAGTCAGTTTACTGAAATAAATTTATTTCCCAAATGAAAAAGAGGGACATTTATAGAGCTAAGAGGGACAGAGGGACCTGGGTTAAAAATAGGGACTGTCCCTCCAAAATAGGGACACTTGGGAGTTATGTGTAGGTATATACTGCATACATCCCCTATAGGTATATACTGTATACAGCCTTCTGTAGGTATATCCTGTATACAGCCCCTTGTAGTTTATATATGTCCCCTGTAGATATATTCTGCATACAGCCGCTATAGGTATATACTGTTTACAGCCCTCTGTAGGTATATACTGTATACAGCTCCTGTATATATATACTGCATACAGCCCCCTGTAGTCATATACTGTATACAGCCCTCTGTAGGTATATACTGTAAACAGCCCCCTTATAGGTATATAGCGCATACAGCCCCCATAGGTATATACTGCATACAGCCCCCTGTAGGTATATACTGCATACAGCCCCCTGTAGGTATATGCTGCATACAGCCCCCTGTAAATACATACTGGGGCAGATTTATCAATAGCCAACGTAAAGTTAGACTAGACAGTCTTACAATGCGCCACATTCATCATAGTGTTGATAAATCTGGCGCAGGTTAGCACTGTCTAGTCTAAGATTGTACCACCTATAAGTTTGCTTACATTTACGGCAGAAATTTTTGGCGCAATTAAGTCACGCCCCCTTTCCCATGAAACCACGTCATTTTTACGAAACGAGGGGCAGAAGCGCCTGAAACGGTCTAAAACGCATAGTAAATGTGGTGTAAAGCTTGTAAGACATTATTTTTGCCGTAAATTGAACCAGAATTCTGGCGCAACTGCCTTGATAAATCTGTAAATCCTCTTGTAGGTATATACTGTATACAGCCTCCTGTAGATATATATGCCGCCTCTATACTGTATACAGCCCCTGTAGGTATATACTGTATACAGCCTTCAGTAGGTATATATGCGGCCTTTAGGTATATACTATATACAGCCCCCTGTAGGTTACTTATGCCCCCTCTAGGTATACACTGTATAGCCCCCTGTAGGTTTATACTGTATACAGCTTCCTGTAGGTTATATTCAGTCACTATGTGGTGCTGATATGTGGTCATGATGTGGTGGCATTATTCAGTCACTATGTGGTGGTCATATGTGGTCATGATGTGGAGGTATTATTCAGTCACTATGTGGTGGTGAAATATGGTGATGATGTGGCGGTATTATTTAGTCACTAAAATGGGGGAAATGACTCACCATCAGGACTATTTTTAGATTGTTCATGAGCGTCTGATGCCAAACACTAGCTCACTGGCCAAGCGAGGTGAATCGAAATAAAAAAATAGTAGTACTGTAGTAAAAAATAGAGTGATGGCACGTACAATCCCTTTGGACATGTATAGAAATATCCAATTTTATTTTAGAGACATCTTAAAAAACAGTAGCCTATAGCGGGCAAACAGCATATCAAAAATAAAATTCCACCACACGCTTACGCATTTCGAGTCCGAAGACTCTTACTCATAGCATTGCCCTCTATAGGCTACTGTTTTTGAATATGTCTCTAAAATAAAATTGGATGTTTTTATACTTGTCCAAAGGGATTGTACGTGCCATCACTCTAATTTGTATTACGATACTACTATTTTTTTATTCAGTCACTATGTGGTGGTGATATGTGGTCATGGTGTGGAGGTATTATTCAGTCAATATTAAAAACACAGCCTAAAATAACCCAACGCATTTCTCGCTGTACACCAGAGCTTTTTCAAGGGTAATAAACAGGTATCAAAGTGCAAAGGTATTTAAATAAACTGTTATCTCTACATAAGTTACAAGACCCATCAATCATTGCATCAAACGGATTTCACTCGAGGATTCAGCTGTCAATCAAGTGTCATCACTAGCAAGTTCAAGAGGAAAGAGATAGTTCGTATCAATCAATGATTGGATGAGACGTATTTCAATCAAAGATGTTGGTGTTTAGTTGTTTTCCAGCCGTAAGAACAGCAGGAAGACGGAAGCCTGTGGAAAGAGACAAGAAATACTGCTTTCCGATTTTATGGGAAGCAGAAAAGCGAGAACTTACGGTTGTAATAAAAGAAAAATAAATAAATATATTGCACTATATATATATATACAATAAATACATATTAAATTTGATAATAAACTTTACATAAAAGAGCTGGAAATCACTTTGTCTCTGATAAACTTTTTATATCTCATATAAAACCTATGGGGAAAAAAAGAACCAATAGGAGAAGGGCGGGAGTTATAAAACTAACCAATGGGATGATGAGCGCAACTCAATGTAAAATAACATGGGCTAAGAGCCGGCGGTAAATATGAATGAACCAATCATAAAGCGTACAGTGTTGGTGCATGAGAGGGAATTTCAAAAAAGTCAGAGCGAAGGGCACATAGTTCAACTTGTAGGTTTAAATGTAGGCGCTCAATTAATGGGCACATCTGGAAAGAGCGCATGGTATAGAGGAGGATGGACCAATCAGAGCAAAGGTGGTTAAAATAGAATGGGTTCAGACTGAGTAGTGAACATGAATCAACCAATCTAAAGCAGGGAAAAAAATTGATGGACCAATGAGAGAGCTGGTCCGTAGAAAGATACAGATAGCACAGTAAATATAATTAGTGTACTATAATGAAATTCTGTTTTTTATATTGAAATTCTGTCAGTGTTAATTCAGAACACTATAAAATAAAAGAATATATACCTTTGGTGGTAGAGTTGACGGTCTAAAAAATTCTGTATTAGCGTATAAGTTCTATCGCCTCATTTAAACCTTTAGGCTGAAGTGTTTGAAGCCTATAGATCCAAAACATTTCACGCTTTTGTAGCGTTTGGAATCTGTTTGATTGATAGGTATAAAATCCACAGGGGTTATTTTTAGATTATTTTTTTACTTTAAGTAAATACATGTTTATAGACCCCAGTAAAGCTGATGTTGTTTTGGTGCCAGTGTGCTAGAGGGGGTGTGGCATGATTCTGTTAGGTGGGGCATGGCTAGAGGCATGGCCTGGTGTGACATAATTTGTTTGCGCATATTTAGAGACCTGGCTTGATGTGTCCCTCTTTGCAATCTCTAAAAGTTGGGAGGTGTGTAGAGACCACATAGTTTTAGGCCCACCGGCTCAGGGGGCACCAACAATGACAAAAATACAGCATGATCTAACAAGACGCTAAAAAACCCCTGCATCAGGGATTCAAGGAGATGTCCTACCCAATCAGTTGTTCTTGAATCATTAATTTTCTCTTTTTTGCCCCTTTCCGGCCCTACCACCTGACAACTTTCCGGCGAATTTGTCCTTTTGCAGAATTTAACGCACAAAATCTTAGAATCCCACTTTTTAAAACAAATTTTCCCCCCTCCCAAATTCCTACCTCTGGAATCCCCCCCCCCATTTTTTAAATAGGTGTAATGTTGCCCCTTTAAAGGTGGGATCTAGCCCCCCATGGGAAATATAAGTTTTTTGTAGGTGATATGCCCCCCCTTGGGAAATTTGGGGGTCGTAGGTGTTTTATTGGGGGCCCCGGGCCCCGAAAAAAACCCCCCCGGGCCCCCGGGAGTCCCCCTGGGCCCAGGCCTCTGCGCTGGACCTGGGACCGACGGTTTCAGCTGCATGTGGTCCGCGGACCAAACGTGGGGGCCCTTTGCGGGGCAGGAGCGAGCGCTCCCTACCCCGCAGACAGTGTGGACCCGCGGTCCGACACCGCGAGGCCCGGGTCCCAAGCGCTAAGGACCCGCCGCGGGCCCCGTGCGCCTCCCCCGGCAGGTGCGAAAACATCACATCATGGACGCTGCCTGTCTCGGGCGCACAGCGCGTCATAGGGCCGTGCGCCAGAGGAGCTGGGGGGAGCGCGGGTAAGGGCGGACGCCGCTCGCGGGGAGTTAAGGGGTATTCCTGTTGTTATTTTTAGCGTTTCCCTGCCTCAGTCCCCCCTTTAAATACTCCCCTTCCCTTTAAAATGCCTGCCGTGGCCCCCTTCCCTGCCTGTCCCCCCTATAATCCTCCTGTGGCCCCAATCCCTGCTGTGGCCCCCCATATAGCTGTGGCCCCCCAAATCCCTCCCTGGGGCCCCCATACCCGCCTGTCCCCCCATATCCTGCTGGGGGCCCCCATATGCTCCCTGTGCCCCAATAATCCCCCGCGTGGCCCCTTATTGCCTGGGGCCCCCATATACTCCCCTGTGGCCCCATATCCCTGCCTGGGGCCCCTAAATGCCTAGGCCCCCAAACCCCTGCTGTGGCCCCCAAATGGCCTGTGCCCCAAAAATGCCTCCCTGTGGCACCCATATCCCGCCTGCCCCTTTTATACCTGCCTGTGGCCCCTTTATTGCCTATGGCCCCCTATCCTCCCTTGGGCCCCTCAAACCCCTCCTGTCCCCCCCATATACTGCCTGTGGCCCTTTTTCCCCTGTGTGGCCCCCTTTCCCTCCCTGTGGCCCCCATATACTGCTATGGCCCCATATCCCTCTGTGGCCCCAATATCCTCCCCATGTGGCCCCCTATCTGCCTAGGCCCCCCCTTTCCCCCTGCTGTGGCCCCCCATATATGTATGGCCCCCTTTCCCCTGCCTGGGGCCCCATTTTCCTTCTGTTCCTATAATCCCTTGTCTGTGGCCCCCTTACCCCTGCCTGTCCCCCCCATATTACTGCCGTCCCCCTATAATCCCTGTGGGCCCCAACCCTGCTGTACCCCCCATATATGCCCATCCCCTCATACCTGTGGGGGACCCCAATCCCTGGGGGCCCCCCAATGCTTCCTGTCCCCCATAATGCCTCCCTGTGGCCCCCATACCCCTTTCCTGGGGCCCCCCATTCCCTGCTGTGGCCCCCATAATGCCTTTGGCCCCATACCCCTGCCCTGTGCCCCCCAACCCCTGCCTGGGGCCCCCATATGCTGTGTGCCCTATAATGTCTGCTGGGGCCCCCCATAAAAGCTGGGGCCCCCCATATCCCTGCCTGGGGCCCCCATATATCCCTGTGGCCCCCATTCCCTCCCGTGGCCCCATTTCCTGCTGGGCCCCCCATATGTGCCTGTGGCCCCCATATCCCTGCCTGTGGCCCCCATAAAACTGCCTGTGGCCAATTACCCCTGTGCCCCTATATACCTCCCCGGTGCCCCTATATCCCTCCTATGCCCCCAAATACTGTGGGGCCCCCAAATACCTGCCTTGCCCCCTATACCTCCCTGTGGCCCCATTACCTGCCTGTCCCCCCCATTCTCCCTGTCCCCCCATATACCTGTTGGGGGCCCTTTATATGCCTTCAGGGCCCTTTATTACTGCCTCGTGCCCTTTATATTTGTGTTCCCATATACTGCCTCAGTGCCCCATATACTGCCTCAGTACCCCTATAAAACTGTTGTGGCCCCCATATACGCCTGGGGGCCCCATTACTGCCCAGTCCCCCATTATCTTGTCCCCCCATTTTTTTCTGCCTCAGTCCCCCTTATATGCCTGGGGCCAAATATTGCGGGGCCCCCATATCTGCCTGTGCCCCCTAAACCCCTTTGGGCCCCCCATATCCTCCTGTCCCCTTTTTTTACTGCCTCAGTGCCCCTTTATACCTGCCTGGGGGCCCTATATAACTGCCTTTTCCCCTATATCCTGCCTGGGCCCCCATTCCCCTCCCTGTGGCCCCCTATATGCCTGGGGCCCCCAAAAAAATACCCTCCCTTTGGGGCCCCCCATCCCTTCCTGGGGCCCCTATATGCCGGGGCCCCCATACCCTGCCTGGGGCCCCTATATTGCTCAGTGCCCCTTATACTCCCTGTCCCCAATACCTGCCTGTGGCCCCTATACTGTTCAGTCCCCCATATACCTAACTGGGGGGGACTGCTAACTAAAATTAAGGAGTGGGGAAAAATGTGGGGGTTTTCTAAGATTTTTTGTGTCCAAATCCCAGGGCGAGTATTGGCCGGAGCATCACATAAGGTGTAAGGGGGATGGAGAAAAAAAGGGGGAAAGTGAACGACGCTGTCAGAAAAAAAGTCCCCTTTTGGAGTCCAAAATGAAACTGCAGTGTAACCCCTTATATGTTGCAGAGCATTACATAAACTAGAACTACCACTATTGGTCACTATATGCAGTGGTAATGTTTCAGACCCCTGTGTACAGTATAGCCCAATGGGGGGTTGGCAGGATTTTTTTGTCCTTTATGTAGTAATTTTTTGGGTCTTGGTTTTGTAGGAGGGTTTTATAAAATCACTTGTCGTAGATTTGCTCCTGTTGGTTTTAGGGGGTTTTGGGGACTGTTAGGGGTATTGTTTTAATGAGAAGTTATGAAAAAAGTTAATTTGTCTTTTGGTGATTTTTTCTTACAGTACTGCTGGGAGATGGGCGTGTCGTGTGGATTGCATAAAAATTTGTGACGGAAAAGAAGGTTTTTTCTGAAAAAAAACCCAGTTACAATGAGGCGTGAAAAATGCGTATGCACCCCGCCCTACCCCCGAAAAAACAAAGGGCCGGGCCCCCCGGGGTTTTAGGGCCTAGCAACGCCCCTGCCTGTTGCAATTAAGCCCCTTTTGGGTTTAGCCCCCTTAGGTGAATAACCTCCCCGTAGGTGATATAGCCCCCCTGTATTTATTGCCCCAGTGGGAATATGGTCCCTGTGGGATATAGGGTTTCCTGAAAGATTTTCCCCTTTATTACCCCCCTGAGGAATAGGCCCCTTTCAAAACCCCCCTTATTTTAAGGGCCCCTTTATATACCCACTGTAAGATATATGGCCCTTAAAATTTGCCCCTGTATAATTTCCCCCTTTTATAGCCCCCCTATAGATATAGCCCCCTTTATATACCCCCTGTGTATATATGGCCCCTTTATATAGCTCTGTAAAATATACCCCCCTTTATAAAACCCCCCGTAGGATATAGCCCCCTTTGGAATATGGCCCTTTTTATATAGCCCCCCTGTAGATAAAAAAAATAAAAAAGTATTAAAAAACGCTACTTAACTTTCCTCGCTCCCCCATGGGGACCCGCCGGGAGGGGTTTTTTCCCGGAGTGGTGGGGACAAAAAACAACGCCCCTAACCGGGATATTGCTCCTGGGATTTCCTAGGCCGGAAATGTTGTCTCAGGTAATTTAATATTATACAGTCTTACTGTTACGAATGACCCTTTGAGGGCAACTGTATAGCTGATGTGGGCCTTAGTGAAAATGAGTTTGACATCCTTGCTAAGACTTGTGATATTAATTGGATTATTTAGAGTTGTCTTTCTCTATATTTGATGTTCTCAGGGCGCTTTTTGATTACATTTTATGAATCTATCTACCCCCGACAAGACAATTTTAGACAGGACCCTTCACTACTTACACTGAAAAATCTGTCTTTCTTTTTTCTTTTTCAAAATTGTACAGCATATTGAATTTAAACAGAATATGAATAACTTTAAAAAAAAAATTTTGTGCAAAAATTGTACAATAAAAGTCTTGTTTTTAAGATATTATAAAAAATTTTCTGAAAACCCCCTGCAGTTCCAAATGAAAATATAGCATCGGGGCCAGGGGAGAACAAATAAATGTCTTGATTAGCCTAGCCTGACACTTGTATAAACATGTGCAACCGATAGTTTTGCCAACCTTTATGAAAAAGATTTTGCTGGGAAAAGATTAGAGTAAAGGAGAAAGAGAACAGAACTCAAAAAGCAGGTTACCCATGCATCATTTGATACTGGAAAGTAACCACTACAGTAAATGAAAGCTTTTTTCTTCCTTTTAGCGCTTCCTGTTTTAAGGTTGGTTTTATTGATTTCTGTATTTTAATGCCACAAGATGTTGCAAGGATCACACTAAATTGTCTTTATTTTCTCCAGTGTTGATTGAGGCTTTAGATAGCCTCACAAAGAAATGCTACGGAGCCAAATGTCAGTAAATTTAAAAATTTTTATCTTAAACTATCTATCTAATTTTTATCTATCTATTATTATCTATTTTTCTCTTTTCAAAAAAGTTTAATTATAGGGGTTGCAAATAAAATAACTTCAACTGTTTCCCATTTTTAAACATTACAGCCCCAAGAAATGCCCTTTTTTGTTTTTTTATGTGGCCATAAAATAGCAATACAAAATACAATACAAAGTAGCAAGCATTTGTGAAGTGTCAAGAAAGTAATACATACTTTTCCACATGTTTGCAAATTGATACCCCCTAAATAAAATTCAGTGTGACCAATTGTCTTTAGAAGTCACCTAATTAGTAAATAGAGTACATCTGTATGTAATTTATTCTCAGTATAACTACAAATGTTTTGTGCAGGCCTCAAAGGTTTGTTATCTGATAAAGTTGTGGCAAAGTGTATTGCAGGGTTAGGTTTAAAAAAAAAATATTCCCAGGCTTAAACATAGGAACAATGTTCAATTTTCCCCTCCATAAAAAAAAGTAGTAGGGGCAAATTTTTAACCCTCCCCAAGACACGGTATCCCCTTAACTGAACCCGGACAGGAGATCACTAATTAGTAAAGCAGCCAATAAGCCCAGGGTCACTCTGGAAGAGCTGCAGAGATCCACAGTTCAGGTGTAAGAATCTGTCTACGGACAACCATTTGTCATGTACTCCATAAATCTGGTAGCTATGAAAGAGAGGATATAGTGACCATTTTTGAAAGCAAGCCATAAGAAGTCCTGTTTGCAGTTTGCTAAAAGCTATGTAGGGGACACGGCAAGCATGGGAAAAAGGGGGTCTGGTTTTCAGATGAGAACAAATTGAAACGGGGACATCCTGAAACACACCACCCCCACCCTGAAGCATGGAGGTGGGGGCAAAATGTGGGGGGGATTTTCTTCTTTAGCTAGGAAACTGTCAGGTTTGGAAAATAGTGGTCTAAATAAAGGGCATCCTGGGAAAACCCAAATAATGAAGGGCAGCCTATTAGGTTGTGTTGGAGGCATGATTATAGGAGCCTGACCACAGGTACAAAAATTTGGCAATAACTTAAAGTATTCATGTGTTAAAATTAAAAAACAATAAGTTAAAAGTCTAACCCCAGTTTTTTGATGTAAAAAAAGTAAAATAGAAAAAATACAAAGCAAAAAAAAAGTTTTTCCCCTTTAAAACCCTTAGGTTAAGTGTTTTTGGGTTACGGACCCGGCCCATTTTTTTAAATCTGAAGTCTGTCACTTTATCTGCAATAAGTTTTTTGCTTTTTTCTATACATGTGATTTTGAAATTCTTTTCTTGTGACATATTGGTCCACATGTATGAAAACTGTCTAGGTATAACACTCACTTTGTTGTCCATAGCAACCAATCTGATTGGTTGCTATGGGCAACAGCATAAGTTTTAGACCTAGATAGTTTTCATACATGTGGCCCATTTTGCTTTAAGTTAGCAATTAACCTTGGTTGATAGAATCCTTGTTTAATTTGAAAATGTTTTGAAAATTTGGAAAAATTTGCCATTTTTAAAGTTTAAATATCTCTGCACGTAAGACAGATAGTCAAATGAACAAAATTGTAAAAAATTAACATCTGCCATAAGTTTACTTGTTGGCATCATTTTTTTAAACATCACTTTATTTTTTAGGACATTAGGTGGCTTTTAAATTAAATAGCAAATTTTATTGTTTTCAAGAAAATTTGCAACACAGATTTTTGGGGGGACCAGTCCAGTTCTGACGTAGCTTTCATGGGCCTGTATGTGAGACAACACCATAAATGACCGTATAAGTAGCACCACCCCTCAAAGTTTAAAAAAAACCAAACAATATTTAGAAAGATTGTTTACACTTTAGGTGTTTCTCAGAAATTAGAGCAATTTTTCTTTGCAGATTTTCAATGTTTATCAATTGTTTACTGGTGCACAGTAAATTTGAACAGAGAAACGTAAATCAATATTGATTCCTATGATTCTGCCATTTTTACATATATCCCGTATTTGGGATGTATGTAGTCATGAGAGTCATAACTTTTTATTTTTCGGTGTATGGGCTGTTTATTGCACAATGAGTTGATGTTTTTATTGTTACCATTTTTGGGTTTTTATGAAACTCAAATTACTTTTTATCAAGGCAGAATGAACAAAATAAAGCAATCTTGTTAGAGTTTTTTCTTTTTCTATTTTATAGCTGTCAACGTGCGGTATAAATTACATGCTAACTTTACTCAGCAGATCAATACAATGACAGTGATACCAAATCTATATTTTTTAAGCTTTACTGCTTTTTCACAATAAAAACACTTATTTAGAAAAGAAAACATGTTTTTTGCATCATCATCATTTGAGAACCATAACTTTTCATTTTTCTTTGTACAGAGCTGTGTAGGGACTTTTTTTGCGGGATGAGTTGGTGTTTTCATTGATACCATTTTGGGGGACACAAGACTTTTTGATTGCCTTTTAATCTGATTTTGGGAGGCAAGATGAAGAAAATACAACAATCATGGTAGTGTTTTCTATTTTTATTATTTACACTGCTCGCCGTGTAGTATATGGGACATGTTAGTTTTACTCCATGGGTTGATACAATTACAACACTATCAAATTTATATAGTTTTTTTCTGTTCTAGCAATTAAAAAAAAAATATATTGTGTAAAATAATGTTTAGGCATTGCTCTCTTCTGATTGTCATAACTTTTTAATTTTTCCATTAAGAGCGCTATGTAAGGGCTGTTACATTTCAAGGCTTTATTTGAGTAAGCATGGTACAAGAAGCAAAGGGAAACACTTGACCCCGGAGGCAGACTCCACCTACCGCGGCCAGGGAAGTAAGACCTAGGCCGAAGTACAGTCCACAGAACACAAGTTCAAAAGGCAAGGCCTAGAGTCACCGATCCGGAGGCTGTAGACGGCGGAAAGGCCAGGACTACCGTGGGACAGGAGAGACAACAGCGGTCACAGGACTCCGCCAACACCGAACTCTGCTAGGAGGGACTGCAGAAGACCACCGGACACCACCAGGAGACACGGCTGAGGAACACAGGAACCTTCCAGGAGACACGGCTGAGGAACACAGGAACCTTAAAGGAGACACGGCTGAGGAACACAGGAACCTTCCAGGAGACACGGCTGAGGAACACAGGAACCTTCCAGGGGAAAACGGCTGAGGAAACACAGGACCTTCCCAGGAAAACACGGCTGAGGAACACAGGAACCTTTCCCAAAGGAGACACGGCTGAGGAACACAGGAACCTTCCGGGAAACACGGCTGAGGAACACAGGAACCTTCCGGGAGACACGGTGAGGAACCAGGAACCTTCCAGGAGACACGGCTGGGGAACCAGGAACCTTCCAGGAACACGGCTGAGGAACCAGGAAAACCTTCCAGGAGACACTCTGAGAACACAGGGAACTTCCAAAGGAACACGGCTGAGAACACAGGAACCTTCCAGGAGGACAGGCTGAGGAACACAGGAACCTTCCAGAGAAGCACAACGAAGGGAAACACGGGGAACCTTTCAGGAGACACGCTGAGGAAACAAGGAACCTTCCAGGAGGCAGGGCGGGAGGAACACAGGACCTTCCAGGAACGCGGGCAAGGCCCCGGGGAACAGGTTTGAGGCAGGGCCCGGAGAAAAGGCCTTTGGAGGAACACCAGAACCCTTTCCAAACCCCAAACCAATACCTCGGGGCCCAAACGGTGGTAAAACCCAGGAATTTAGGAGAAGTGAGTGCACACCAGGTTCCAGGACATGTTGAAAAAGGTTAACTGTTGCAGCACTGAACAGAATTAGCAAATTCAAACCACCAGGATCAAACAGACATGCAGGCAGGAGGCAGAGGAATTTGCAGATCATGACAAGGGCATTTTTGTATATGGGACAAACTGATGTTTTCATTGCTACCATTTTGGGATTTGGGGATTTATTTGAGTTTTTGATCACATTTTATTCCATTTTATGTGCAGCGGGATAAACAATTCTGCCATTTTTTATGGTATTCATTGTGCGGGATAAATAACATGACAGATTTATAGGTTAGTTCTTTACGCACATGGTGATACAAAATATGTGTTTTTTTTTCAGCGACAAGCATTTGTAATGGGTATGGGGCAATGTACGTGTTTTACTGTATTGTTTTATTTTATTCATGCTTTTTATTTATTTATTTTTTTCACTTGTCCCACAATGGCTCTACTTCAATGTAATATCCAGGACTGGCTGTGAGGTTGCATTTTTAGGGTTCCATCCCTGCCTCTTTCCCTGGCCTTGTTATAGGCCAGTTTACTTGGAGGTCCAACAACGGCAGGAACTTTATTATATTGCCTGTGCTCACTGAAATAGATGTTAGGGTGCTTCACACAGTGCGTTTTTTGGTGAGTTTTTGTTGCATTTTTTTTTATGTTTTTTTGTGCCGAAATGCACAGCATTAACTGCTGTGCTTTTCTGCACAAAAAAAGCACCCAAAAAACGCATCAAAAGCGCATATCAAGGAGGATAAGTCAAAAAACCTTAAATTAAACACACTTACCTGATACAATATGTTAATAAGGGTGCTTTCACATGCAGATGCGTTTTTTATGCATTTTTGACACTTTTTCGGATGCATTTTTTGTGCAGAAAGGCACAGCAATTAATGCTGTAGCTTTCTGCTCAAAAAACACATCCGGAAAACGTGTCAAAAATGCATAAAAAATGCAGCTGCATGTGAAAGCACCCTTATTAACATATTGTATCAGGTAAGTGTGTTTAATTTAAAGTCTATTGACTTATTCTCCTTGACATATCCACTTTAGATATGGAACCATTGAACTGTTCTTTGCTGTCTTTTTCCATCTGTTTTGCACAGGAACCTTGAAGCCACCCATTATTCATCTCTTCCATCTTCATCATAGATTTCTAATTTCGACACTGACTAGCAATTCCTTAAGTATTTCCAACCCTTGAGCCCAACCTTGCAGGCTGCTTCCAGAAGGCTTGTAGATCCGATTGGGGTGGTCCCATCATCAGATACTTAGATCTGATGGTGGTCCCTAATTCCCACCTTCTGCAGCTGTATCTATGAAGAAGCCTCTTTTATTTTCCCTTTTTTTTACCTCTTTTATTTTCCCCAGAGTATATGGCCAGAACAGATCTACTTCCACTGTTTCATTACAGCTGTAATTTAGTTTTAAACCTGTTGATGCAGAACACCTGCTCACTTGGAGTGATATGTATGTACGGGGCTACCCTGTGCGCTCGATATATGAGCAGGCGCACTCCAAAACTGGGCGCATTATCAGGCACCCACAGCACTTTGTAATGCACCTGAGATCGGGGAGCGTGCTGGAGGCGTGTTGCACTAAAACTGTAGTATTCTACACATTTCTGTATTTATTACCACAAAACTTGGCGCATTACTGCTGGAATAGGTAGACCAAGTTAAAAGTGGTTTACCTGAGCCTGAATTGTCACTTTGTAGCTAGAAGGCGCTAAGTCTAGGATGTAAAAATATGCACATTGCGATAAAAAATGGTGCATTGATTATAAATGATCACCACAGTTTAATCTAAATTATTTTGTTGCCGTCGGCCCTCCAACATTTGTGTGTTCTGCAGCTCCCTTCTGTTAATCTTATCTTCTTGTTTACTTTTGCAGTTAATGGTTTCTACATTCAAAGTTTTCATGGCAGTTTGCATTTTGATAAAGTACTAATGTGGAGTAATATTAGCTTTGTACATCCAATTAAATAAATCAGAACAGGTTTGTCATAATTTTAGATCCATATCTAGGTGTTTTTTCTATTTTTTTCTTCATGTATTCCTCCATGGGTTCTTTTTAGTATGTCTACTAATAAATATTGATTTTATCATTACCTGAATCACATGGAGTGCGCTGTCCTATTCATGTTTTTGTGAAATATGCCATATGGACATGCAGCTGGAGCAGTGGACGTGCACTGTCTGAATGTGATTTTCCTGCATCGTAGGTGAGCTGACTTTACTTCTTTCGTACTCATATTGTCATAATTTTAGCTGGATAAAGAGTAATGTGTACTGTAACTTACAGGGTGGCAATGTGTGTGTGTATATATATATATATATATATGTGGTTTGTGTGATGTGTGTGTTGTGTATACTATTGAGCTGCACAGCTCTGGGATCACCTCATGAGTCTTTCAGGCATGAGACAGTGTCAGAATTCTGGTACTAGGTTGCTTGTTTCCGTGGATTTATTTTATAAGCAGAACAAAACGGATGGCAAATATGCACAGCAAAAACATAAACAAAATACTTGCTCGTCTGAGCGCTTACTAACAGAGGTGTAGTTCCCTCACTATCACCTTGTTGGTCCTACACTGACTTCCTCCAGTGTGAACACCTCTAGCCCAGAAGGTAGACTGGAGGTACAGCCGACGCCCAGTCAGCTTACCTGCTGACGTGTTTTACAGCCAGGAAAACCCGGAGTGGAGCCATGGGGAGTAAGCACCCACCCTGCTCTATGCTTACTCCCAATGAAAGGCCGACCCAGGAATGGCTGGTAGCCGTGCTAACGGATTAAACATAGGTCGACAGTTTGTACTGTCGACATCTATTTATCAACGGCCTTTCACTCCACCAAGGCTCCTTATCTTGGTGGCATGCATCCTGGACTCCCCAGACATATGTCCAGAACCTGGCTGGGATATATACTCCCTTGTAGACCTTCCCAGCTGCGGTCTTACATATCCCCCCCCCTCTGCTCTGACCTGTGGGGTGGAGCACATTCTGCCATAAAGTTATGCACCCGCGACAGTGCATCTGCATTTGCTTGTTGTGACCCGGGGCGATGTTCTACAGAGAACTTAAAGTCCTTAGAGCCAGGAACCACCGGGTCACCCTTGCGTTTTTTCCCTTTGTTTTGTGCCATCCACTTTAGAGGTGAATGGTCCGTGATTACTTTAAAGGGTCTACCTATCAGGTAGTAGCGCAGTGCCTCAATAGCCCACTTAATGGCCAGGCATTCTCTCTCTACTATGGCGTAGTTTTTCTCGGCCGCTGACAGTTTCCGGCTGAGGTACACTACAGGGTGTTCTTCTCCCTCAACCAGCTGTGACAGGACAGCCCCCAATCCCACCTCAGAGGCGTCTGCCTGGACCAAAAATTCCTTCTGGAAGTTTGGCGCAACGAGCACTGGTCTCTTGCAGAGTACCTCTTTAAGATTTCTAAAAGCTTGTTCAGCCTCTGGGTTCCACTTGACCATAGTGGACTTGGATCCTTTTGTGAGATCTGTAAGAGGGGCTGCTATGGAGGCAAAGTTGGGCACAAACCTCCTATAGTACCCTGCGATACCAAGAAAAGCCCTGACCTGCTTCTTGGAAACCGGTTGGGGCCAATTCCTAATTGCTTCAAGTTTTTCCATCTGGGGCTTGATAACCCCCCCTCCCAATGTCATAGCCTAGATAGCGAGCCTCCTCGAGCCCTATGGCGCACTTATTGGGGTTGGCGGTTAACCCTGCTGCCCTAATGGCATCTAAGACGGCCTGTACTCTGGGTAGGTGGGATTCCCAGTCCGCTAATATACCACCACGTCATCCAAATATGCCGCCCGCATATATTTTCTATGAGGCTGCAGTATGATGTCCATCATCCTCTGGAATGTGGCCGAGCCCCATGTAGGCCAAAGGGAGGACAACATAATGAAAGTGTCCATCTGGGGGGGAAAAAAAGCAGTTTTCTCCCTAGCTTCCTTTGTGAGGGGCACCTGCCAATAACCCTTGGTCAGGTCTAATGTACTAATGTACCTTGCAGGTCCTAGCCGCTCGACCAACTCATCAACCCGTGGCATCGGGTAGGCATCAAATTTTGATAGCTCATTGAGCTTGCGAAAATCATTGCAGAATCGCAAGCTCCCATCGGGTTTCGGTATGAGCACTATAGGGCTCGACCACCCACTTTGGGACCTTTCTATGACACCAAGCTTCAGCATCTTTTCAACTTCCTCAGCAATCGCTTGCCTCTGGGCCTCAGGCACATTATATGGCCTCAAACGTACCTTCTGGCCAGGTTCATGTGACAATGTCATGTGAAATGACTCCAGTCCGACCTGGCAGTTCCGAAAAAACCTGCCGATTCCTTTGTAGGAACTCCCTGGTTTCCTGTCGCTGTGCTTCGGACAATGACTCAGAGATACGGACTGGTGGTAACTCTCCCTTTGGGACACCCCTATGCTCTCTGACCATCACCTGACTTTGACGGTCCTTCCAGGGCTTAATTAAGTTGACATGGTAAATTTGATACGGTTTCCTTTTACCAGGCTGGAAGACCTTATAATTTACATCACTGACCCGCTCCGTAATCTCATAGGGGTCCTGCCACTTCCCAGAAATTTGCTTTCGACCGTGGGTACAAGTACTAGTACCCGGTCGCCTGGCTGAAACACTCTGACCCTTGCCGACCTGTTATATACCCTGGCCTGGGTTTCTTGCGCCTGCTGCAGGTTCTCATGTACTATGGGTAGAACGGCAGAAATCCTGTCCTGCATTTCAATGATGTGCTCAATGACACTCCTATGCGGGGTATTCTCCTGCTCCCAGGTCTCCTTGGCTATGTCCAGGAGCCCCCGGGGATGTCTACCATACAGGAGCTCGAAGGTGAGAAACCTGTGGAGGCCTGCGGGTCCTCCCTTACCGAGAACATGAGATAGGGTAGGAGACGGTCCCAATCTCTCCCATCCTTATCTACCACCTTCTTGAGCATCGCTTTTAGGGTTTTATTGAATCTTTCCACCAGACCATCGGTCTGGGGATGATATACTGAGGTACGGAGATGGGTAATGTTAAGTAGGCGGCAGAGTTCCTTGGTCACCTTAGACATGAAGGGGGTGCCCTGGTCTGTTAGTATCTCCTTCGGGATACCCGTGCGGGTGAACATGTGGAACAGTTCCTTAGCTATTCCTTTGGAGGAGGTGTTCCTAAGGGGAATGGCCTCGGGATAGCGAGTGGCGTAGTCGAGGACCACTAAGATGTGCTGATGTCCTCGGGCTGACTTAGGGAGCGGCCCTACCAGGTCCATGCCGATCCTCTCAAAGGGGACCTCTATTATTGGCAGAGGAATTAGGGGGCTCCGAAAATGGGGCCTAGGGGCGTTAACTTGACACTCCGGGCAGGACTGGCAGTATTCCTCAATTGCCCTGTAAATTCCTGGCCAGTAAAAATTACGCTCCACTCTCTCCCGGGTCTTCTCCACCCCTAAGTGTCCCCCTAACACATGGGAGTGGGCTAGCTCCAAAATCTGGCGGACATGTGACCTGGGCACCACCAACTGCTCTACCACTTCGGTTGGGGTCTTTTTTACCCGGTACAACATATTGTTGTTGACCACAAAATGAGGGTAAACCAAACTCTCGCCTGGTTCCTGGGGCTTCCCCTCTATTACCTTCACACTTTTCCAGGCATGCTCCAAGTTTGGGTCCCTCAGCTGCTCCGTGCCAAAGTTCCCCCTGGATACTGGCAAGGAGGCGAACTCGAGCTCAGAGGGACTTTCCTCGGGGTCCCCAGCCAGGACAGACAAGGGAAACCCATCGGGCTCCTCCGGTCCCTGTGCAGACACATTACCCTTTACCACAGGATACTGGGCGCACTTTTTATTTCCCCACAAATCCCAGAACAAGGGGAAATCACAGCCTATGATTACACTGTGGGGTAGGCTCGCGACGACAGCCACCTCATGTCTTGCGGGCCCGCAGGGGGTCTTTAGGGTGAGTACCGCGGTTGGGTAGTCCCTGGTGTCCCCGTGTACACAGATCACCCCAATACGGCGTGACCGGAGTTGGTCTGCGCCCACCAGCCTGGCCTGCACTAGGGTCACCAAACTTCCGGAGTCCATGAGGGCTTGTACGGTGTGTCCATTGATTTTAATGGTGCATACCCGCCGATTTCCCCAGTCTCAATGTGCGTGGTGTATGAAGGCCTTGCAAACAATGACGTACGCCTTATACCACAGTCCATGGGTTCCCCCAAAGTAGGACACTGTGCGGCGACGTGTCCGAGTCCATTGCATCGCCAGCAGATGATGGGGCCCCGGGCTCTGGGCAAGAGGTGTCTCTTTGGGGTTGGCAACCTTCCCCCCTTCTCACCCAGCCGGGATCCCCTCCCCTCAGGACCCTTAGGTTCCCCTTTTGGGACAGGGACAGTCTTACCCCATGCTGACTCCGGTGGATGCAGTCCTTGGAGGAACTCCTCGGTGGCACTATAACGCTCCACAATGGAGACAAGCTCGTCCAGGCTTTTGGGGTCCGTGTACCCCACACACCGCTGGATCCCCACGGGTAGGGCGCGCACGAAGCGGTCACAGACGACCCGCTCCGTCACCTGGACCGCTGTAAGATGTTCGGGCTGCAGCCACTTGCTGGTGAGGTGGAAGAGGTCATACATCTGTGACCGAGCTGGCTTTGCTGGATCGAACTCCCAGGCGTGAACTCTCTGGGCCCGGACCGCCAGAGTAACCCCCAGTCGGGCTAGGATCTCCCCTTTCAGCCGCATGTAGTCCTTGGCGTCTTCAGCTCTCAAGTCGAAGTAGGCCTTTTGTGGTTCGCCGGTAAGAAAGGGGGCCAGGACGTCAGTCCACTGGTCCACGGGTAGCTGCTCTCTCTCAGCGAGTCCTCTCAAAGTGCCGAGATATGCCTCCACATCATCATCTGGGGTAATTTTACGTAGAACTTGCAGCACCACTTGACGGGGCGTGGAGGGCCCACCTGCTGCCCCCTCTGGTCTTGTAGTCAGGACCTGGAGCTGCTGCTGTAGAGCCAGGTTTACCTGTTGTTGCTCTTTAAGGGCTGCCTGGTGTGTCTCGATCAAGAGGCGGTTGGTCTCTGCTTGAGCCCGCACGGTCTCCTCGTGGGCCTTCTGCTGGCTTGCCGCCATTAGCTGGAGGTTGGTGTTTGCCTGTATTAACTGCTTCACCAGCTCATCCATTTTGGGTGTCTCCGCTGGTTGCACTGTTGCCGCTTTAATCCACGACATATATTGGAACCACTTTTCGCTGCCTGTCTCTTTAAGAGAATTGTCTCTTTAAAATGCCCACATCCTCCACCATGTGTGAGCTTGCACAGCTCTGGGATCACCGCATGAGTCTTTCAGGCATGAGACAGAGGCAGAAGTCAGGTACAAACGGTTGCTTGGCTCCGTGGATTTATTTTATAAGCAGAACAAAACGGATGGCAAACATGCACAGCAAAAACATAAACAAAATACTTGCTCGTCTGAGCGCTTACTAACAGAGGTGTAGTTCCCTCACTATCACCTTGTTGGTCCTACACTGGCTTCCCCCAGTGTGAACACCTCCAGCCCAGAAGGTAGACTGGAGGTACAGCCGACGCCCAGTCAGCTTACCTGCTGACCTTTTATACAGCCAGGAAAACCCGGAGTGGAGCCATGGGGAGTAAGCACCCACCCTGCTCTATGCTTACTCCCAATGAAAGGCCGACCCAGGAATGGCTGGTAGCCGTGCTAACGGATTAAACATAGGTCGACAGTTTGTACTGTCGACATCTATTTATCAACGGCCTTTCACTCCACCAAGGCTCCTTATCTTGGTGGCATGCATCCTGGACTCCCCAGACATATGTCCAGAACCTGGCTGGGATATATACTCCCTTGTAGACCTTCCCAGCTGCGGTCTTACAATATATATATACACACACATAGGGGCATTACTATGCTGCAAGTGTGCAAGTGTGTATTATTTTCACACCATGTTGATGACATGTATACAGTATCACTGGTGCTGAGTGATAGCTTTACAGTACTTTAATCTGCAGAACTGACAGTTTCCTGCCGCATATGTAACTGTGACCCCTAATATTTTTCCAGAATCAGGCGTTTCTTATCCCATCGGGTGAATGTGTGAAAAGCTCAGAATCTACTGACACCAATCCCAAGCTATACAGCCTCATGTCTAGGTCTCAAACCAAGAAATTTGCACTTAACTCCAGAGTCCTGTTCTGACTCGGCTCAGTGACAGAAAACATAAATTATTTCTTCAGTCGAGCCACTTTTTTCATTGCTGAGCATTGACACGCTGTCAGAAAAATAGCAAAGACTTGTTAGAAGACCATTGAGTTTGGGAGTATATCTATAAATCCAGGATGACAGTTACCTTGAGTAGTGGTTGAAATAAAGCAAAGGATCCGGAGGACAAACACCGTGCAATACAGTCCTCCCGGGAGAGTCGCACTGAGAAGAAATAAAGATGCTGCCACATTACATTCTTGTATACAAATTCAGGAGAAAGAACTTTTTTGTTGAGTGGATGATTTTACCTAATGAGGATATTTTTAACTTTAAAAAGTTGCAGAAACTAATAATGATATAGTATTGACCACCTGTGCATATTTTTGTTATGTCATTGTTATGTATTAGTTTTTTCTATGTGGGCAGATGACTGAATTGTTAATGTTAAAGTGAACCTTAAAATGCTGTTTTGTTTGTTTGACAGTTCCCGACTTACAACCTTCCGACTTCAAAAACGGAGACTTATCGGGAATTCTGACACTTATAGTTCCATGTTCAACAGCAGATGGTAGCTGTGGAACGACAAGTTCCAGCATGCCACAGCAGCACTTGCGGTGAAAATTAGGTGAAATGTTCTTTACAAGGGCACAGACAGCAAAACAAATGTAAAAACCCTTCCCTGCACTATCCAAAACGAAAAAAAAAATAAAAAGAATTGTGCTACAGTTACCTAGAGTTACAGTTAATAAATATACCTGTTCCAACTTACATAAAAATTCAACTTAAGAACAAACCTACAGTCCCTATCTCCTTCGTAACCCGGGAACTGCCTGTACACAGTTTTAAATACCCTATATAGACGTGGAGTGAAATGATAAAATTCTCACTCTCTAAGGGCTTGTTCACACGCGTTTTGCCGATCCGCTTTTGGATCCATTTTACTATTGTCAGTGTGATTAACATTGCTTTCAATGTCAAAAGCGCATTGCCGTTCCCTGCGCTCCGCTTTTCGGATCCACTTTGAGAAATGACATGTCAATTCTTCTTGCGCTTTGTGCAAGAAAAGTCCCTATAGGAAACAGTGGGGTGCGCTTTTGGGCTCCCAAAAGCGGATCCAAGAGCATTGGCCATTTATATCTATTTATCTATCTATCTGTATATATATATATATATATATAGATATATATATATATATATATATATATATATATATATATATAAATATATATAATATATATAAAATAATTTTTTCCCCACCCTTGGTTGAACTTGATGGACACGTGTCTTCTTTCAACCGTACTAACTATGTAATATATATTAGGTGCATTATATATATATAATATATTTAATGATTACTAATTAGTAGTTATTAATTAATATCAATTATGAACTAATAAATATAAATGACTAATAATTAGTAATAAATCATTATTCATAAATTCTTAATAATTATTTATAATTATTTAATAATTTCCAATAATTATTAATTCATAATTAATTCTTAATAATTACTAATTAATGATTATTAATTACTATTAATTGTTAGATATTAATAGTTAATAATTATTAATTAATAATTGATACTGCTTAATTAATAATTGATAATAATTAATAATTAGGGTTGGGGTTAGGGTAGGGTTAGGCCTCGTTCACACGGCTTATTTCAGAACGTATTTACAACGGATTGCCGATCGTAAATACGTCTGAAATCAATTGAAAATCAGTTGCAATAAGTGCCACTAAGTGTGGCACGTATTTGTAACTGATTTCCCGACGGATTCAACCATCTCAATCAATTGTAGGTGGTGAATCCGTCCGTAAAAAATTGCATGTGAATTGGTTTTTCCGTCCGGATTGCCGTCGTCAATCTCGCGGCGGCAATCCGGTAACGGAACTACGCGTCGTGTGAACGACGAGCCGTATTTTTTCTATTGAAAATCAATAGAAAAAGGCTGTGACTTGTTTCTGACTGATTTGCCGACGGATTGACGATCGTCAATCCGTCGGCAAATACGCGGCGAAATAAGCCGTGTGAACGAGGCCTTTGGGTTAGGGTTAATAATTATGAAAATGGTCTATTTGGTCATAGAATAGGTTAAATTAATAGATGATTGATTTGAAATGAAAAGCAATGAAAAACGGATCCGAAAAGCACATCCAAAAAACGCAAGCAAAACACATCCAAAAAAGCATCAGCTGTTGTGTTTTTTGGATCCGCTTTTTGGATGCAGTTCTCTCTGGTTAAAAACGTATCCGTAAAACGGATCAAAAACGGATCCAAAACGTCGTATGAACAAGCCCTAAAGCTCACCCTAGCTTACTGCATACTGTTTATTTCTTGAGTTGAATGAAATGGGTTTTGCTATAATGAGAATACAGGACAAGTATTAAGTACCTGGCTGTTGGGGATCCAGCCATTGGGACCACCATCAATTACACAAACAGGGTCCCATGTTCTCCTGTTTAAATAGAAAGGTGAGTAGCTGATAAGTTGTCATTATTCCAAAGCCCCTTTAATAGGAAAAGAACTTCTAAGCTGCACCTAGTGGTTGCTGCAGGCAGTCAATATTTTGCATCTGCAGGGAATTTTAAGCACTGTGTAAGAAAAATAATGCCATGATCACTATAAAGACATTGACTTACACTTGTCATTCTTGCATAAGTTTTTGCCATAGTTTTTGATTCATTTGTGGTATAAATGGCAATAAAATATTTGCTAAAATTTAAATGGACATAAACCTTTTAACACATTTTGCATATATTTATAGTGTAAGAGATTATAATAAACTTTATAACATATAATATTAGAAAAAAAAATGAATTGAATGCCTTATCAGGCGCCTTCACTCCTTTCCTCTTTCATCTAAACATCAACTCTTAAAGAAAAAACCTGCTAAGATTAATTTCATAACAGATCAGCTTATAGCAGGATCAGGTTACATGTTGTCCATAGATGTTAGTGAAGAGGGAAGGGAAGAGGCTGAGGAAACTGCAAAATTAAACACAAACAGAAACACACATATGGCTTGAATACAGTTCTGGAATACAGTTCTTGAATCACAGTTTACACTGCTTAGTATGAAGTGTACTGAAACCACACTTCTTAAGCATACCGTTTCTATGAAATGCATGTAACATTTTACAAAATGCTCATCAGCCAGTCCAGGAGGTTACAAACTAGAAAGAATAAAACCCCACCTTTTAAACCGGCTCCATTCCAATGCTGCCGTCGGTCCCAGCGGGTGTGCCGCTGATAATGTCATGACCTGGCTCATGTGATGCTTCAGCCAATCACAGGCGGTCACATGCCGAAATCATGGGATACATTCCTCACTTCTAGGATAGGGGGACAGAGTCATGACCTTCGTGTGGCTTTACTTTCCAAGACAGTGTGGCACATTTCATGTGGAAGGTTGTAAGATTACATACACTGAAGACAGCCTCCAGGGAGGGATGCGGTGAGAGCGCACCTTCACAGGCATGTACTCCCCAACACGTACATATTCTGGGCGTGGCTTATGATCCCTTACGCTAAGCTGCAAAGCAGGAGAACAAGAAGTTGATCCAGGTATTTGGTAGACAGGCATAGTCTGGGCTGGTACTTGACACAAAGAGTCACACAAGGTAGGAGAAGGTGCAGAAACAACTGGGGTAGCCTCAGGGTTTCTAGGAGAAGATGCTTGAGAAATAGAGGATACTGAGTCCGACACTAGAACAGAAGCTGGATCTGGCTGCTTGGACACATATGCTTGAACTGGAACAGAAGGCATAGGTACGGATATAGAAGTTGCGAGTTTGAAAACATTACATGTGCTGGATTTAGTGTCATCAGGTTCCAAGGCAGAGATTGGAGTCTCGGGATGGACCAAGCCCAACAAATATGGTGTAGATTCCAAGGTGTTGGTGGAACTGGAATTTCTTCTGGTATGGGAACACGACTCCGCCAGGAGGGATAGCACAGGCACACGATAAAGACAGGACTCAGAGGGCTTGAGGCAGTGCAGCAGGCCTAAGCTCAACAACACCAACACTCAGGCACAAAGTGTTGGTAGAAGGTGCCTTTTAAAGGAGCCAAGGAGTCAGCAGTAGAGGATAGACTACACCTGGACCAGCCCAGTTAGAGGAATTAACCGTTGCAGTGCTGAACAGCAGAATCAAATTCCAACCTCCAGGATCGAACACACAGTTGCATGCAAGCAGGAGGCTTAGGAATTTGCAGATTGTGACAATGTCTTCGTCAGTGGGCAAACTTACACAATGAACAAGGGATCAAATACTTATTTCCTTCAATGTATGTCACCTTTTTTGCCTAAATCACCTGAAGTTAACTGTCAGTTCAGAATAACCTTTGCTTCTGTCTTCTTCCCCACTCCACTAATTCCATCAATGGCATCCCAGCTTCCATCACCAGGAGATACTCATGCAGGAAGTTCCCCTGAAAGATGACGATTACCACCAATATCACTTCGACACTGTGCCAGCCCCGGGAGTAAGGGAGAATAAGTAGAAATGACCACTGGCCCCATAAACAGAGATTACTATTCACTTGTTCGCCTGCACTTCTCTCTAGACTGCTGATTGTAATGAATTATTTAAGATGGAACTACAGGAAGGAAAACTGGTGTAAATGCATACCACTGGACGGACCTAAGGACTTAAATAGATGTTGTCACCATGCTTTTCACAGTCAGTTTCAGGCTCTCAAGTCCTGTCCAGGCTGTGAGTGTTTCTGCAACAGTGTATTTCTAGTATTTCTAGCAGAGCCTGTTAGAGGGACATTGCTTGTAGAAGATTTTAAACAGCAGGACAGAAGGCTACTGAGCTTAAATTGGTTAAAATGTGTCAGTAACATAGATAAACAAGGCCCGGTGCTGATGATAAAACACAGCAAGGGGGGATGTCACCATCCCGACCAGGGCTGGTGAGAGCAAAGAGATGTTCTGTAACTTAGGGAAGCTTTTGTACACAAGCAGAAGATAAGAAATGCTCCAGCTCTGAAATGAAGCGTAATTGGAAAACCAATGTATTTGGTAATAGTCTTTATTTACCTTTGCCTACATGTTTAAACCTTGTCAATGTGGTGAGAAAATACCTTTAAAGCAATGAATACTGAGGTGCAAACCACTGATTATTAAAACAAGAGAAATTTTTATTCTGGTGAAGTCGTACTACAGGGCACATCCTATGTATGTGCTCCCTACTCTGTAATAGGGAGCAAATACAGTAGTCGTTCCTTTAGAAAAAGAAGGCACACATATTTTTATTTCAGAAGACCCTCTATTGGCAAATGTTAATGATATGTCGTATTATATCAAAACTGTCCTATTCTGTACATAATATATGTTACGCTGGGTTCACAACTCCAATGAATATGTGCTGGTATATATAGCAATGTAATCGGGCCACAGTCCACGTATGCAAGTAGATCCTTCACTCCCAAACAGACTCTGTCTTAGGCAAACGACAGGTGGATATTACTTAGATACAAAATGCATTTATTTAAAGATCCTCAATTGTAAACTTTAAAATATCACAAACAAGTTACTTGCGCTTAGATGTCAATAGATTCGGGGCCGATAGTCCATCAATGTACACATTCATCATGCCTCAGCATTAGCATAGCATCTCAAACTGTAGTAAGCGAGTGGACAGCTTGAGAAAGGGGGAGGGACTCTCCCGAAACGTCACGCGCGTTTGCGGTTGATGCCCGCCTGTTGTTTTTGCTATGATAATGCTTAGGCAATTTTGTATATAAGTAATATTTTATATAAAGACGCTGGGTTCACACAGCATTTCAAGACCTCCATTGTAGGTATGCATTTGGATACCTGAAAAAAGAATCCAGATGGATCCCATGACAAATACATAGGAAAGAATAGGGCAAACTTAGTCACTTTTGGTCTATATGTGGTCTGTTTTCTGAACGTATGTGCAGTTGATTATGTTATTTTTTTTCTAGCCTATAAAGCCTGTATGATTGATAAACAGAGCAACTAAATTTGCCCTATTGTTCCCTATAGATCCATCACATAATCTGTTGGGATACTTTTTTTTAGGTATTGTCTAGAACAGGACTAAAATGCAGTGTGAACTGAGCCTTACACACAAATTATTGACAAGACTACATGTAATTATTCAATTGTTTGCCCATTGTTATTACCATAATTGTTTAGAGTGTATTAAACTATAAATTGATGAGGACATGAAAGGTTACAAAACATTTTGTTCAAATACACAATTTACACGAAGCAACAGGGTATCTGTTTCCTGTCATCTCCATCATACGTCTGCAGTCCAGGAGCCCAATTACAGCGTGATATCTAATCAATACACACCTTATTCCTAGAGCAGGACGTAAAGGAGCAGACCCTAGGGAGAAACAGTTCAAATTACTCTGCTGTCAATTCCAGATAGTGGCTATTGATAGAATATAGTCCTGGAAAGAGGGGCGGAGCTACTTCTTTTAAAGTGAATGTAGAAAACTCATATATCCAGAATACACCTAATAAAGAACAATATTTATGTGCTGTATAAAAACATACAGTAAGTCCATTAAAAATATAACATGTACTAACATTCCTACATGTTAAATCACATAATCTTTTATGCAAATATGACCTCATACATACTGAAGAGAAAGGTTCTGAACAATTAATACAATATATTTTGTTTAAATTCCTGACTCTATTTGGCTGACAGTGAATTAAAACATATGTACCTCCCTATATAGCAGCAATGTAGTTGTGTAGTGTAACAGCATTCTGGTTTTTAATGTGGAGTACCTCTTAACAGCAGTAAAGATGTGTAGCCTGAAGCATCCCCTATGACAGCAGTATGAATGGGTAGTCTGAAGCACTCCCTATAACATCAGTATGGACATGTAGTCTGGAGCACTCCCTATAACAGCAGTATGGACATTTATTACTGGCAGCACCCCTATAACATCAGTAAAGGAAAATGCGTTCAGTCTGGAGCACTCCCTATAACATCAGTATGGAAATATAATCTGGAGCACTCTCTATAACATCAGTATGGGCATGTAGTCTGGAGCACTCCCTATAACAGTAGTATGGAAATATAATCTGGAGCACTCCCTATAACATCATTTAGACCTTTGTAGTTCATGGATCCAACTCCCTATAACATCATAGTTCATGGAAATATAATCTGGAAGCACTGCTCTATACACCATCACATTAGGACATGTACGTCAGCGCGCACTCCCTATAACATCAGTATGGAACAATTAGTCCTGGAGCACTCCCTATTAACATCAGTACACTAGGAAATCAATCTTGAGCACTCTCTAATAAACATCAGTATGGTCATGTAGTCCTGGAGTCACTCCCTATAACAGTAGTATGAAATTATAATCTTGGAGCACGTCCCTATACAACATCATATGTACATGTAAGTCTGGAGCACTCCCTATACATCAGTATGGAAAATAATCTGTAGCACTCCTCTATTAACAGTAGTATGGACATGTAGTCTGGGATAACTCCCCTATAACATCAACAGGAAATATAGATCTTGAGCACTCTTCTATATACAATCAGTATCGGAAATAATAAACTCTACTACAGCACTCACTCTATAACATCAGTATGGAAATATAATCTGGAGCACTCCCTATAACAGCAGTATGGAAATATAATCTGGAGCACTCCCTATAACATCAGTATGGACATGTAGTCTGGAGCACTCCCTATAACAGCAGTATGGAAATATAATCTGGAGCACTCCCTATAACATCAGTATGGAAATATAATCCTTGAGACACAATCCCATAACAATCATTAGGACATTTAAAGTCTGGAGCACTACCTCATAACATCAGTATTGAAATATAATCACTGGTAGCACACCCTAATAACAGTAGTATGGACATGTAGTCTGGAACACTCTGTATAACAGCAGTAACAATTGAGGAAATATAATCTGGAGCACCCTATAACATCAGTATTTGACAGTAGCTGGAGCACTCCCTTATAACAGCAAGTACTGCAGAAATATAAATCTGATAGCAACTCCCTATAACAGCAGTATGTCAAACTATAATCTGAAGTCAACTACCCTATAAAAACACAGTTATGGACCATTCTAGTCTGGCAGCACTACCTATAACATCAGTAATGGACATGTAGTCGGAGCACTCCCTATAACAGCATATGGAAATATAATCACTGCGAGCAACCTCATCTATAACATCAGTATGGACATGTAGTCTGGAGCACTCCCTATAACAGCAGTATGGACATGTAGTCTGGAGCACTCCCTATAACAGTAGTATGGAAATATAATCTGGAGCACTCCCTATAACAGTAGTATGGAAATATAATCTGGAGCACTCCCTATAACATCAGTATGGACATGTAGTCTGGAGCACTCCCTATAACATCAGTATGGGCATGCTAACTGGAGCACTACACCTATTACAGTAGAATGTAAATATAAAATCTGAAAGCACTCCCTATAACTCCAACAGTATGGACATGTATCTCTGGAAAGCAATCACTATACACACAGTAAGGAAATATAAATCTGAAGCACTCTCTATAACATCAGTAATGGGCATTGTAGTCTGAGTACTCCCCTCTAACATAGTTATGGAAATGATAATCTGGAGCGACTTCTTCTATAACAGCAGTATGGACATGTAGTCTGGATGCACTCCCCTATAACACAGTTATGGCACAATACTCTGGAGCACTCCCAATACAATCATATGTGACCATGTAGTCTGGAGCACTCCCTAAAACAAGTAGTAATGGACATAGATCAGGACTGGTGCACTCTCTATAACATCAGTATCAGTGACATGTATCTGGAGCACTCCCTAAAACAGTAGATATGGACATTAGTCTGGAGCACACACTATAACATCAGTATGGAATCATGTAGTTCTGTGATGCACTCCCTATAACATGCAGTATGGACAATATAATCTGAACACACTTACCTATAACATCATATGGAAACACATGTAGTCTGTGACACACTCCCTATACACATCAGTATGGATAATGTAGTCCTGGCAGCACATCCCTATAACAGTAGTATGGAAATATAATCTGAAGCACTCCCTATAACATTCATTAGGACATGTAGTCTGGGAGCACTCCCTATAACAACAGTATCTGACATGTAGTCTGTAGAAGTACACCATCCCCTATAACAGCAAAGTATGGAAATATAAATCTGTCGACTCCCTATAACAGCATGTATGCGGAAAATGAATAATCTGGAGCACTCCCTATAACATCAGTATGGACATGTAGTCTGGAGCACTCCCTATAACATCAGTATGGACATGTAGTCTGGAGCACTCCCTATAACATCAGTATGGAAATATAATCTGGAGCACTCTCTATAACATCAGTATGGACATGTAGTCTGGAGCACTCCCTATAACATCAGTATGGACATGTAGTCTGGAGCACTCCCTATAACAGCAGTATGGAAATATAATCTGGAGCACTCCCTATAACAGCAGTATGGAAATATAATCTGAAGCACTCCCTATAACATCAGTATGGACATGTAGTCTGGAGCACTCCCTATAACATCAGTATGGACATGTAGTCTGGAGCACTCCCTATAACAGCAGTATGGAAATATAAATCAAGCACTCCTATAAACATCAGGAATGGACATGTATTCCTGGGAAGCACTCACCTATAAACATCCAGTATGGAAAAATAATCTGGAGCACCTTCTCCTATAACAGACATATGCGGCATGTAGTCTGGAGTACACCCTATAAACATAGTATAGGAAATAAAATCTGGTGATGCAAACTCTCTATAACTTCAGTATGGACATTTAGTCCTGGAGCACTCCCTATAACAACTCAGTATGGACATTCGTACTGAGCACTCCCTATAACATCAGTATGGACATGTAGTCTGGAGCACTCCCTATAACAGTAGTATGGACATGTAGTCTGGAGCACTCCCTATAACATCAGTATGGACATGTAGTCTGGAGCACTCCCTATAACATCAGTATGGACATGTAGTCTGGAGCACTCCCTATAACATCAGTATGGACATGTAGTCTGGAGCACTCCCTATAACATCAGTATGGAAATATAATCTGGAGCACTCTCTATAACATCAGTATGGACATGTAGTCTGGAGCACTCCCTATAACATCAGTATGGACATGTAGTCTGGAGCACGTCCCACAGTTACAGTAGTATGGAAAATATCTGAAGCACTCCCATAACATCAGTATGACCATGTATCTGGGCTCACACTCCTAAAATAAAAACATCAGTATGACAATATATCCAGGAGCACTCCCTATAACATCAGTATGGGCATGTAGTCTGGAGCACTCCCTATAACAGTAGTATGGAAATATAATCTAGAGCACTCCCTATAACATAGATATGAGACATTTATATCTGTGAGCACCTCCCTATAACATACAGTATGGAACAATATAATCTGGACACTCGCTATAAACATCATTATGCGGGAGCATTATCTGGAGCCACCTCTCCATAATAACAGTAGTATGGAAAAAATCTGAGGATAGCAAACTCCCTATAACATCCGTATGGTCATGTAGTCTGGAGCACTCCCTATAACATCAGTATGGACATGTAGTCTGGAGCACTCCCTATAACAGTAGTATGGACATGTAGTCTGGAGCACTCCCTATAACAGTAGTATGTATATATAGTCTGGAGCACTCCCACAAATAAAAGTAGTAATGGACATTTAGGTCTGAGAGCACTCCCTATAACAGTAGTATGGATATGTAGTCTGGAGCACTCCCTATAACATCAGTATTGACATGTAGTCTGGAACACTCCCTATAACATCATTACATGGACATGTAGCGTCTGGAGCACTCCCAAACAACAGTAGTATGGTACCATGCATGTCTGTACACTCTCCTATAACATCAGTAATGGACAAATGTAGTCTGGCGCGTAAAAAAACACTCCCATATAACATCGTATGGAGATGTAGTCTGGAGCACTCCCCCTATAAACCATCAATAATGGAACTGTAGCATTGAGCACCTCCCTATAACAACAGTATGACTGTAGTCTGAGCACTACCCTATAAAAATCATCAGTAAGGGACCTGTAGTCTGGAGCACTCTCTATAACATCAGTATGGACATGTAGTCTGGAGCACTCTCTATAACAGTAGTATGTATATATAGTCTGGAGCACTCCCTATAACAGTAGTATGGACATGTAGTCTGGAGCACTCCCTATAACAGCAGTATGGACATGTCAAGATACTGGAGCACTCTCTATAAACAATCAGTACTGGACACATGTAGACTTCTGGAGAACTCTCTAAAAAGCAGTATGGACAATGTAGTCTGTGAGCACTCCCTATAACTGGTAGTATAGGACAACAGTAGTCTATAAAAAACACTCTCTACATGCGACAGTAGTATGGACATGTAGTCTGGAGTACTCCCTATAACAGCAGTATAGATGGGTAGCCTGAACCACTCCCTATAGCATCAGTATGGACATGTAGTCTGGAGTGTTCTCTATAACAGTAGTATGGACATGTAGTCTGGAACACTCTGTATAACAGCAGTATGGATATATAGTCTGGAGCACTCCCTATAACAGTAGTATGGACATGTAGTCTGGAGCACTCACTATACCATCAGTATGGTCATATAGGGTGAAATGTAGGATATTTGGCGCCCAGGTACCATTTTTTTGCATGCATTTGTAGCGTAGAATGCACCTGAATCTATGAACCTGTTCTACTGTTGGTCATAGATTTAGGGCGACATATGGACATGTAGTCTGGAACACTCTCTATAACAGCAGTATGGACATGTAGTTTGGAGTATTCCCTATAACAGTAGTATGGATATATAGTCTGGAGCACTCGATATGAAAGCAATATGAACATGTAGTCTGGATTATTCTCTATAACAGAAGTATGGACATATATTCTGGAGCTCTATCTATGAGAGCAGTATGGACGTATAGTCAGAGCGCTCCCTCTAACAGCAGTATGGAGCACTCCATGCAACAGCAGTATGGACATGTAGTCTGGAGCACTCCCTATAACAGCAGAATGGACGTATATTCTGGAGCACTCTCTATAACAGCAGTAAGGACATGTAGTCTGGAGCACTCACTATAACAGCAGTGTAGACATATACAGTGACCTGTTAACAATTTCATGTGCACTATACTGGCAAAGAGTGTGCCTGATTTATGAACCTGCTCTACAGCGGGTAATAAACATACGGACGCATTCTAGCATTCTATCTAACAAAAGTGATACCTGTTCACAGCAGTAATGCGCGCACTAAGAATGACTCAGTAGCAACGCTATCAAATATGTAGCTTCAATACGGTTCTAGTGCGCCACCAACCTCCCTCTGCACGGGAGTTTTTACATATGTATGAAACGGGGGGTGACGACACTGATATCGGGCTGAAAAATGCACAGAATACTGGCGCAGCCCCTTTCATACATGTTGCCCATATTCTGGAGCACTCTCAATAACAGCAGGATGGAAGTGTATACTGGAGCACTCTCTATAACATCAGGATGGAAGTGTATTCTGGAGCACTCTCTATAACATCAGGATGGAAGTGTAGTCTGGAGCACTCCCTATAACATCAGGATGGAAGTGTAGTCTGGAGCACTCTCTGTAATAGCAGGAACTGTTGACACTGAGCACCACGTCCCTAAAACAAGCAACGATTGAAAGTATAATAGACCTGGACACTCTCTATCAAACCGCAGGATGGAAGTATAGACTGGAGCACTCCCTATAACAGCAGGATGAAAATGTAGTCTGGAGCACTCTCTATAACAGCAGGATGAAAATGAAGTCTGGAGCACTCTCTATAACAGCAGGATGGAAGTGTAGTCTGGAGCACTCTCTATAACAACAGGAAGTATAGTCTGGAGCACTCTCTATAACAACAGGATGGAAGAGTAGTCTGGAGACCTCTCTTTAACATCAGGATGGAAGTGTAGTCTGGAGAACTCTCTATAACAACAGGATGGAAGTATAGTCTGGAGCACTCCCTATAACATCAGGATGGAAGTGTAGTCTGGAGCACTCTCAATAACAGCAGGATGGAAGTGTAGACTGGAGCACTCTCTGTAACAACAGGATAGAAGTGTAGTCTTGAGCACCCCCTATAACAGCAGGATGGAAGTATAGTCTGGAGCACTCTCTGTAGCAGCAGGATGGAAGTATAGTCTGGAGAACTCTCTATAACAGCGGTATGGACATGAAGTCTGCAGCACTCTATAATAGCAGGATGGAAATGTAGACTGGAGCATTCTCTATAAGGTGCGTTCACACAGCAAGGGGGAGGGGGGCGTCTTTTCTCTGCGATGAGCGGAGAAAAGCTCCCTTCCACATCACATGGCACAGATCATCCGTCCTAAGGGACCAGTAACAGAGCGAAATGTGCCTGTAGAATCTTTTGCAAGTGGCCCACAGGCGGAAAAACCGCCGGGCGGAAAACCCGCGCAGTGGGGACTTCTACAAGGGTTTTCCATAGGAGCCCGTTGTGCTAATTTTCGGCCGATTTTTCTGGCGGTCTGCGAAACTGCAAACCGCCTGAGAAACCGGACGAAAACCGTGCTGTGGGGACATGCCCTAAGAGTAGGATGGAAGTGTAGTCTGGAGAACTCTCTATAACAGCAGGATAGAAGTGATGTCTGCAGCACTCTCTATAACAGCAGGATAGACATGTAAGGGCACATTTATCAAGACAGTTGCACCATATTTCTGGTGCAATTTGTACCAAAAATGTGGTGTTAGACACACACACACAAAAACGCTTTTAAAAGTTTTGAAACCTCTTAAGCTGTTTCAAAAGAATTAGAAGCAAGAACTAATAATAAAATGTAATAAAAAAATTTAATGTAGTCCTATTTACCATAAAGCAGGAGGTGTTGCAACCCTATATTTATTGGTTCTGAAGTTCTAATAAATATCTTATACATGGCCCCACTTTGTTGATCAAGCACAGACCTTAGGAATAGCTATTGTGGGGACCCCTTTCCATTAAAATGTTGTTCACGCACCATTTTAGGTTTGCAGGGGCCTTCAAATGCCAAAAGATAATAAACACCCCTGAACAGACCCTATATGGCTAATCAACACTCCTTCGAGCAGAAAGCACGTCTATCTTCACTGTCCTCCCACCTCTCCTCCAACTCTCTCCTTGACCCCACTACAATCTGGTTTCCGACCCCACCACTCTAACGAAACACCGCCCTAACAAGGTCACCAATAGACCTAGCAACTGCCACAGCCTCACGCCACTACTCTGTACTGCCACTCCTCTTAGAACATGTCCTCAGCCTTTGACACTGTCGACCATTCCCACCTGCTACAAATCCCTCTCCTCCCTCGGCATCACGACTTGGCCCTTTCCTGGATCTCCTCGTAACACCACTCGAATCGGTACTTTCAGCGTCTCTCCATAAGATCTCCACACCTCCTCCCCCCAGGGCCCAACTCTCTCTGTCGGTGTCCCTCAGGTTCAGTCCCTGGGTCCTCTACTTCTTTCTCCTCTTTTACACTCTTGGCCTGGGCTCACTCATAGCCTCAACTAACGGCTTTCATTATCTCACGCTGTATAGCTGACGATACAACAACACTCTACAATCTCAGGCACCAGAATGTCACCAATCTCTACTCTCCCAGATCCCTGACACCGTCCTGTCTTCCATTTCCTCCTTCTTCTCCTCACGTCTCCTAAAATTAAATGTGGAGAAAACACAGAACTAATCACATCCTTTCCACCATCCAACTCTACCCTTATTGAGCCCCTGAACTCTCTATCTCATCACGGGCTGTACACTCTCACCTGTATCCGCAAGTCCGCATGCCTGGGTAATCCTCGATTCCACTCTATCTTTTCAAACCACACATCCACAACCCGTCACCTTCTGCCTACCGCCTCCACCTGTAAAAACATCTCTCGCATCCGCTCCATTCCTCAACTATAGACACAATACAAAAATGCTGTGTACCATGCCCTTATCATCTCCCGCCTGGACTACTTGCAACATCCTTCACTCTGTTGCCTCCCATGCTATCACTCACTTGCCCACCCTTCAACACAATTCTCAACTCTCGCCGCCCTGTCTTATCCGAACCTTTCCTCGCCCGCTACTTTTCCCCCCTTTTCCTCCTGCCTCTCCCCTCTGTCAATCTCTTCACTGTGCTTCCCGTATGCCCTTGAATCAAATTTCAGTTGCTAACTATAGACCTATCAAAGCTCTCCATAACCTCTTCCCCTCCAATACATCCACTGCCTAATCTTTCCAATTACCCTCCCCTCACCGCAATCTCTCTCCCGCAACCTCACCAGGACCTTCCTCCTCTGCTCTCCCCTCTTATCATATTCCTCACACAAACTGGTCTCCAAGACTTCACTCTCACCGTGCTCTTCACCCCACCTCTGGAAACTCACTGCCCCAACACATCAGACTACTCTCCCCACTTTCACCAGCTTCAAACAAGCACACACAGACAAACCATTTCTTCACACAGCTGCCTATAACATTAACAATAACCCTGCTGTCACACACCGTCCCAACATACATGTCTGGAGCCCCATCACCTCTGTCTTTTTCCCCTCCTTGTAGATTGTAAGCGACTCCCTCGCGGGTAAGTGTCCTATCTCTCCCTCTGTCGTGCCAATTGGTCATTCATTAAATTATCACTGTACTCCCGTTTTACTTACTGTTGTGTATGCGTAACCAAGCCCCTCGAATGTACAGCGCCCTGGAATCCACTGGCGCTTTGAAAATAAATAATAATAATAATAATAAAATAATAATATTATAGATTACTACACAACCCCAAGAGAATTCATCGGAATGGTAGTCTATACATAGAGGTTTTATAGAATTTATCAGAATAAGGCCAAAAAAAGGAAAACCTTTGTCCAGTAAGTACTGTTAGTTCAATATTTTTGATTTTCACAAAGAATATAGGAGAAAAGCACCTTAAAACGTGTAATGTAATGTCTTCTGAGTACAACAATACCCCATATGTGCTCATAACCTGCTGTTTGGGCACATAGTTTTAGCGCAGATGTCAAACTTGTAGAGCACCTTTGGTATTAGTACAATGGAAACCTCATAGGATATTCCCCGTTTTGAAAACTACACCCCTCAAGGCATTGGTCTAAGGGTATAGTGAACACTAAGATAGCACTGTAACATTCAGTGGATAATGAACTGAGTGAATACAGCTAATTTTAAAAAAATTTTAATTCTGAACTTAAATTTTTAGGCCTATAAGTTTAGACAGTTTCTGTGAAAGAAATAAAAACATACCCATTACATGTCACCTTAAATTCATCATCTCTGGTTTAAAATTAATCGGGGTTGTGCCACATGACGTACTGTTGACCACAGTATGCGGGATCCTCCAAATGGGTGTTTAATAATCACTTTATCTAAATATATGTGATTACAAAAATGAGCAGCCTGAGAGAGCTACAGGCTGCCTTACCTGTCCTTAGTTACCTTAAAAAGACTCTATTAGATACGGCCTAAAAGAGCTGCTGGCCAGGCATAGACGCAGAGCACACTTCTTATCTGATGAGAGAGAGCTAAAAAGCTTTCAAGGCACCGGTTAGAAAAATGTCTCTGTCTATTTTGTATACGAATCCACTAGTTGTAGTGTGATTATCTGAGTAGATCCCTTGCTTTATCTGATGACAGAAGAACATGAAGAAGCTTTCAAGCTGCTGTGAAGAAAAGCTGCTCTTGTCTTTATGTATACAAATCCACCTAGTTTGTAGTTTGATTCTATTTGAGTGAAACCATACTCACACGATCACCAGAGTATGGCAGAGGGCTCTGGCCTGGCTAGTCTTCTCTCGCTCTCTAGCCTCAGCGTGGCTTGTATACAATTGCTTCTCTAGCAGAATAAGTCACTCCACTGGCAAAACCCCTTTAAAGTTTCTAGAACATATTCACATGGCCCTTAGAAATAAGAATCCTGATTCACTCACCTCTTTCTATTATAGTAAAGCCAGGGACTGAACTTCCTAAAATACCATTGACTTTGCTTTCCGCATACAGTTGTGTTTATGGCTGCCCGTATCATGTATGTAAATACATTCCAATGCTGTTGGAGTTATTTTAAAACAATCTGTGTAACACTTATCAGCTTGCTATGAAACATTGAGTTACTTTGAGAAAGTAAGGAAATCACTGCAGAGACGAGGATTCTGGGTATTGTGTGAAAAGATTGCTAGATAATAAGATGGTAGTAGAGCAGCTTCTTCTCCAGCTTCAATTAGATCTAGAAAGAAACTTAAAACTAACAATATGATATTTTCTGATACTCTTAGCACAGACTCAACAAATTATTCCCAGGAAAAAGAAACATTCACACATAAGTAATGTCATTCCCAGCGAGAATTTTTAATATTTCTCTGCTCCATTGCACATATCCTGTAATATCGTAGTCGGGAGGGAGGGGCGGTGGAATGCGACGCGGCGGGGGGTGGGACGGAGGTGTTACACGCGGTGAACTCTAGGGACATCAGGTTATGGAACGGAGGAAGTATGTATCAAATAGCCGCTATGATGCCCTTGGTGAAAAGAGACCCCAGCCTGGGTGGTCTCATCCTCTTTGCTATAAGATGAGCAGAATCTTATTCTTATAACTGTCTATACCTGTATTCTCATCAAGTAAAGTGGTAGGGAATAGGACCAAATATCGCAGAAAAGGAGGAAACAAAGAACAGGCCTTTTTTTCTTGAGTGTCTAATCTCAGCACTATAATGGGAGACCTAGTTTGATCTTTAGTGAGGTCACCTTCTCTTCTGTCAGCGACTTTGATTGAAACCTGAAATATTCTTCTTAAAAGTCACTATACCATTAAGTGACATAACAATGGGGTGGGTGATAAGACATCATGGGCAACATATAAGAACGGGGCTGCGCCAGATATCTGGCGTCTTTTCAGCCCGATATCAGGAACAGACCCATTCATACATGTTTAAATCTCCTGCATGCCACTCCGGGGCACATTACATAGCACCTGCGGGAGGCAGGGCACACTAGTCGGCCGTTAAGCCGGTTGTTAAGGCCTCAAGTTGATTGATAGGAGCTTAGCAATCGACTCCAGCATTTCTGGGCGCACTACTGCTGGAACAGGTATATCATTTTCAAAGTGGTATACCTGATTCCGAACTGTCACCCAATGTGCCTGATTTATGACCCGCTGCAGAGTGGGTTTAGAAATCAGGCTCATTCTATGCTCTACAGAAGGCACAGCTAGTTATCTTCCCATGAAGGTGCATACTATACAGTAAGTCTACTCAGCTGTTTGATAGAGCAGGATACTCTACTTAAAGAGAACCTGTCACATAGTTTATGCCCCACTTGCTGAGGACAGAACAAGCTAGTGTCAGACATGCTGCTTCCAGCGCTGTGTCCCTTATTCTGTAAGATGCTGTAGTCTTAGAGTATTTAATGCGGGCTAGCCGCAGGTGGGTGGGTCATGAAAGACTCTTTTCATGACTCTTTTCTGGCTGAAATCTGCCAGAATTGAGCACTAAATGCACTAAAACTGCAGCATCTTACAGAATAAGGGACATAGTACTGGAAACAGCATGTCTGTCACTAGCTTGTGCTGTCCTCAGCAAGGGGGGCATAACCTATGTGACAGGATCCCTTTAAGTTGATAGGGTTCAACAAATGACCAATGAAACTAGGAACTGTTCAATCATGATAAAGGTAAACATGCTAAACACTTATCAAGCCAAAGCTGTATTAGCCATTGCCACTTAAATGGTTGTCCACACACACGCTCCTGGAGCTCACCTTGTTCAGGAGGTTGACTGAGTGTGGGTTTATCTCAATGAGTTTTGAGAGCAGCCTATACAAATTGCATAGAGTGCCCCTCATAAGAATTCTAGCATCTTTTCAGTATTCAGTGGCATGAAAATCTTAAGGACTGCAGTTCAAGAGGCACAATACCTGTTATGGATGCAAACAGGGCTGGGACAAGGTATTTTGGCGTCCCATGCAAATAGGGCAAATGGCAAGAGACCTGCTCTTAAGGGGGTTTTACCATTAATGAATATCTGCTGCACAGGTCGCTCGCAGATAGCTGCAAGCATACCATGCATGAGAATGAGGAGAGCAGCACTTGCAGCCGTTATTTTCACTTACTTCTATGGGAGTTCTGAATATAGCTGAGTGAGTGTGCTCTTCAAGGGTCTCAGCTCTTTTATGCTAAGACCCTGCTCTCAAACATTTAGTTCCCCAGCAGCCCAGCCCTACTCTCAAAGCTTCCATTCACACTACTTCCTCCTCAAAGAATAAGGCTATGTCTACACATCACTGGATTTCAGTTGGTTTTTCAGCAGATTCAGTATTTTGAATCCGCCGACCATACCCAGCTCTGTTTAGCATCTTATCAGAAAATCTGTGCTGAGGGTTTCCAAAACCTAAAACCCTCTGGCGGAATATAGAACATGTTGTATATTCCGCCAGGCCGCTGTTGGATTCACAAAGCCCCAATGTACTGGGCCGGCAACAATCCGAAATCAGACCATGTTTTTTGTGCAAAAACTGCGCAAGAAAATCTCAGTAAGGCCCAGAGCCATCTTAACAGCATTATGGGCCCCTGGACAGAGCTGTGAACTGGGCCCCCCCAACTAACGCTGAATACAAATAACACATCACTTATACCAAAAAGTAAACACCATAAAAACAAAACTCCCAGAAACATGGCACAAGCAAGTTTTTTTCACATTTCACCCCACACATTTTTTTCAGATTTCCAGTACATTACATAGTATGTTCATGGCACCATTAAAACGAACATCTTGTCCCACAAAAAAACAAGCCATCGTGTGTCTATGTAGATAAAAATTAAAACCACTCTTTTTATGCAGAATTTACATACCACAACCAAGGCCGTATTTACAGCTGAGGCTGCTCTAGGCACTGAGCTTGAAAATGCCCCTGAACTTAGGAGAGGTTTACACAACGTATTAAGCAACGTGGGCTTAGATACAAAGGATCAGCAGATAGTATACAATGGATAGGCTTAGATAAGCAGGGACAGCAGATGGCATACACTGGATAGGCTTAAATACACAGGGTCAGCAGATAGCATACACTGGATAGGCTTAGATATACAGGGTCAGCAGATAGCATACACTGGATAGGCTTAGATATGCAGGGTCAGCAGATGGCATACACTGGATAGGCTTAGATACGCAGGGTAAGCAGATGGCATAGACTGGATAGGCTTAGATACGTAGGGTCAGCAGATGGCATACACTGGATAGGCTTAGATATGCAGGGACAGCAGATGGAATACACTGGATAGGCTTAGACATGTATGGACAGCAGATGGCATACAGTGGATAGGCTTAGATACGCAGGGACAGCAGATGGCATACACTGAATAGGCTTAGATATGCAGGGACAGCAGATGGTACACTACAACTCCCCGCAACACCACACACTTATCCCATTCCTAACACCCCACACCTCCCCCCCATTCCTAACACCCCACACCTCCCCCCTTTCCTAACACCCCACACCTCCCCCCACTCTCAATCACTCACTTGTTATGAAGTGCAGAGAGCAGGGGGCTGAATATCTTCATCTCTTCACTGCTGGAGGTATGAGAGTATAGGAAGGGGCAGTGCTACCTCTCTCTCCCCCCAGCAGTCTCCTACTCTTCAGTGGTGTGCACTGCTGTGGAGAGGGAGGGGCAGGGCTGTATTGCAGGAGCTCAGAGGATCGCTACAGTCTGGACCTTGCTTTACTTCAGCTCCCTGCTGCCCTGCCTGCTCTTTGAGGAGTAAAGTACAGGCAGAAAAAAGCAATAGCAGGGGCCGCATCAGGCATCCCTGTAGCCTGGCCTCTGCTCTGACAGCCACACCACCTTGTCTGCGCTATAGAGTGCAGGCACGGCGCACCAACCAATGTCCCTGGGTGCATTCACTGCCACTGGGCAGGGTAGGCAGCTGCCTGAGCAGGCCCCCTGAGTCCGTGGGGCCCCTGGGCAACCGCCTACCTTGCCCAATGGAAGAGACGGCCCTGGTAAGGCCTGGTCCAACGATGTGAAAATGCAGTCGGATTTTGCATGGCATTTTCACATTGCTGTATAGACTTAGCCTAAAACCATTCAGTCTCAAACACTACAAAACTGAATACATAAGGCTGCAATACAGGCCTCCATACTCAGGGCCGTCTCTTCCATGGGCCAGGTAGGCCATTGCCCGGGGGCCCCCACGATCTCAGGGGGCCCTCCCGGGCAGCCGCCTACCCTGCCCAATGGAGCGACAGACGGGATTCGGGCCGCAGCCGGCTCGGAGCGTCGCCGCAGGAGGCTGGGGTTTCCCCTGGCGGGCCCCGAGTACCGGCGCCGGCCTGTGGCGCAGGTCCCCCTTCATCCCACGGCTGCATGGCCGGGTCACAGACCCAGCCATGCAGCCATCATGGCCGCCACCTGCACCGCGCGGTGCGGGCAGCAGCCGAGGCTGAACATTTGGGATCTATTGATCCCGTCTGTTCAGCTCCCAGGAAGGCCGCGTGGGCAGGCGCGCGATTTGATTACGTCATCGCGCGCCTGCTCCGCGGCCCTGCAGTCTGCTGTGAACGGCCACCGGCTCCGGACGAGAAGAGGAGGGAAATCAGGTAAGTAAGATTTTTATTTTATTTTTTAAAACTACTGCCCTGCCTGGCTATATACCCTGCCCTGCCTGCCCATATACCCTGCCTGCCCATATACCCTGCCCTGCCTGGCTATATACCCTGCCCTGCCTGGCTATATACCCTGCCTGCCCATATACCCTGCCTGCCTGCCACCCATATACCCTGCCTGCCACCCATATACCCTGCCACCCATATACCCTGCCTGCCCATATACCCTGCCCTGCCTGCCCATATACCCTGCCTGCCCATATACCCTGCCCTGCCTGGCTATATACCCTGCCCTGCCTGGCTATATACCCTGCCTGCCCATATACCCTGCCTGCCACCCATATACCCTGCCTGCCACCCATATACCCTGCCTGCCCATATACCCTGCCTGCCTGCCACCCATATACCCTGCCTGCCCATATACCCTGCCTGCCTGCCACCCATATACCCTGCCTGCCCATATACCCTGCCTGCCTGCCACCCATATACCCTGCCTGCCCATATACCCTGCCTGCCCATATACCCTGCCTGCCACCCATATACCCTGCCTGCCCATATACCCTGCCTGCCTGCCACCCATATACCCTGCCTGCCCATATGCCCTAACTGCCTGCCACCCATATACCCTGCCTGCCCATATACCCTGCCTGCCTGCCACCCATATACCCTGCCTGCCCATATACCCTGCCTGCCACCCATATACCCTGCCACCCATATACCCTGCCTGCCCATATACCCTGCCTGCCCATATACCCTGCCCTGCCTGGCCATATACACTGCCCTGCCTGCCCATATACCCTGCCCTGCCTGCCCATATACCCTGCCCTGCCTGCCCATATACACTGCCCTGCCTGGCTATATACCTCCCCTGCCTGCCCATATACTGCCCCTGCCTGGCTATATACCTGCCCTGCCTGGCTATACACTGCCCTGCCTGCCCATATACTGCCCCTGCCTGCCCATAAACTGCCCCTGCCTGGCTATATACACTGCCCCTGCCTGGCTATATACACTGCCCCTGCCTAGCTATATACACTGCCCTGCCTGGCTATATACCTGCCCTGCCTGCCCATATACCCTGCCTGCCCATATACTGCCCCTGCCAGGCTATATACTGCCCCTGCCTGCCCATATACTGCCCCTGCCTGGCTATATACACTGCCCTGCCTGCCCATATACTGCCCCTGCCTGCCATTTTACTGCCCCTGCCTGCCCATATACCTGCCCTGCCTGGCTATATATACCTGCCCTGCCTGCCCATATACTGCCCTGTCTGGCTATATACACTGCCCTGCCTGGCTATATACACTGCCCTGCCCCAGTACACCTCTCTGCCCAGGGGCCCATAGTGCCGTTAAGACGGCCCTGTCCATACTAGCCCCTCCTAAGTCCTGATAGAAGAGCTCATCTCACAGCCCTGACTAGACCTAGCCATACCCTCCCCAGGGTTTAAGATTAATACCGTTCACATTATCTCCACAGCCACAACAGACTCCCACAGACTTTTTCCACCCAGGCTAAAATCACAATAAACCCATGCCACCCTAGCCTGCACAGGACACTGCATACCACCCTCTTGCACAGCCAGCCTTCAAAGGTCTATCTCACGAACAGTCACTAGATAACTTACCATCCGCTGCTGTGATAACCATACTCCACCCAGTAAAGAAGCCAAACTGGTCCTATCCAGAGACTTGCTCCACACAACACGCAACTCTGAGCAGCTTTCTCCAGGCCATGTGCCGTGCCTCAAAAGCACTGTTAGTTCCTCCAATGGACAGGCCTCTCATAGTTTATCATCTTCCAGTGTTTCTAATGTCCAAACCTGCACCAGCCTTGAAGAAGTCATAATCCATCTAGGTGAATGAGACCACAGGCATACTACCCTAATCGTCACCAGTATCTCCAATAGGCACTACACACAGCCTCCTTTATTTTCTTTTAAAGGGGTTGTCCAGTAGAAAAAAAAATCTAAATAGTATCTCTATCAGTCAATCGCTTTTGTAATGTAAATGAAATTTTCTGTGGGCTTCCTGCAGTTCTCCCTCAACTGTTTGGTGATAGGAAGCTCAGAAATTCTTTGTGATTTTAGCTTTTTCCAGGGCAGCCTTTGAAGCCACCCATATTTGGTCTTGACTACCAAGGCTTCAACATGAGATAGTAAATAGGGGGCATACACTGCAACTGAGATAGGGGGGAGGAGTTTTGAAAAAGCACAGCAAAGGATTGTGGGACTTGTAGTTTTACCAGGCAAAGGGAAATGGCATACAACACAAGAAATGTACATATTAGCAAAAAAAACATGACATGGAGATTAATAAAGTCTCAGTTAAGCATCTGAGCATTCCTAGACAACCCCTTTAACTGCTTCTTACAGCCACAGCATGTAGCATTTTGGCATTTTCATGCACGTCTGCTCATTTGGAAGAAATTCACATGAATTTGGAATTTTATGTTTTCCACAGAAAAATCCGTGGAAGTTCCATGTGGAATCCACCTCTGTCTAAATTTTATGGGAATCTGCACCACAGTTTATAAGGCCATTTTTTTTCAGTGCAGATTTGAAAATCTATGGCTCGGAAATAATTAAGTGACAGGAAGTCCAGGCCGGTAGACAAGACACAGATTAGTCCCACTAAATAGGGCTAGTTTGCATCCAAGTACATGATAAATGTGCATTAATTTCTACCATGGATATGAAAAGGATTTTCATGTAGGAGCTTATGAATACAGCAAGTCTGCATGCATGAACCTTCTGTATGAGGTGCTGCGTTCTCCCCTATTGGCATTGAATACCTCTGTAATTGTGCATGTCAGCATTCATATGGAATCCATGAAAAGAAAATATATATAATCAGAGGCGCTTTGAGCCCATAGCAGAAAATGGGTAACATATTTCAGGTCTATACAACAAGAATTTGTAATACAGCTGTTTGTATAAGGCCTAAGAATAAATGTACATTCCTTCATTGTTCTATTTTAAAAGCGATCCACCAGGACAAAGGGTTTTGACTATATATCTATATCTCTATCTATCTATCTATCTATCTATCTATCTATCTATCTATCTATCTATCTATTATCTATCCATATCTAATCATTTTATCTACCCAGTGGAAACCTGTAGTTTAATACAACTATATAAAAAAGGAAAACATATGCATGTTTTTCTTACTATCTGACATGAATCAGAATAAACCTTACCTGTTTTAGGTCAATTAGGATTACCAAAGTTAATTATATTTGCCAAAATAATGAGAGAGAATTTTTTAAGGCATTTTTATTACTTTCTGCAAAGTCAAACGTTTACATACATTTCGGGTGACATGTATGATTTTTGGCGCCCAGGCGCCATTTTTCTGCGCATGAAAGTAGTGTAGAATGAGCCTGAATCTATGTGTCATAAATCAGGTGCATTCTAGCGCAAAAGTGACTCTTCAGGCTCAAGTAAACCACTTTTAAAGTTGGTAAGTTTTCCGGGCTGAAAAGATGCCACACTTCTGGCGCAGCCCCGTTCATACATGTTGCCCTCCATTAGTATTTGGTAGCATTGCCCTTAAACTCTATCACTTGGGTCAAAATTTTTTAATATTCTTCCACAAGCTTCTTACAATAATTGGCAGGAATTTTGGCCCATTCCTCCTGATAGAACTGGTATAACTGAGTCATGTTTGTAGGTCGCCTTGCTCGCACCTGCCTTTTCAGTTTTGCCCATACATTTTCAATAGGATTGAGATCAGGGCCTTGTGATGGCCACTCCAAAACATTGACTTGGTTATCCTTAAACCACTTTATAACCAGTTTGGGAGTGTGCTTCAGGTCATTGTCCATTTGGAAGACCCATTTCCACCCAAGTTTTCACTTCTTGACTGATGTCATGAGATGTATTGTTACATAATCTTCTTTCCTCATGATGCCATCTATTTTGTGAAGTGCAGAAGTCCCTCCTGAAGCAGAAAATTTCCACAACATGATGCTTTCACCCCTGTGTTTCACAGTTGGGATGGTGTTCTTAGGCTTCCTAGCTTCTTCCTTTTTCCTCCAAATGTAACGGGTCATTGTGGCTAAACAGTTACATTTCCTTTTCGGCAGACCACAGGACATGTCTCCAACAATAAAGGCCCTTGTTCCTGTGTGCATTTGCAAACATTAATCTGGCTTTTATATGTTTCTTTTGGAGTAATGGCTTCTTCCTGACAGAGTGGCCTTTCAGCCCATGTTGATACAATACTCGTTTCACTGTGGATAATGACACAATCTTACCAGCTCCTGTCAGCATCTTTGCTTTTGTTATTGGTTTGATATGCACATGTTGGACAAAAGCAAGTTAATCTCTGAGACACAGAACCTATCTCCTTCCTGAGCGATATGGTGGCTGGACATTCCCATCTTGTTTGTGCTTGCATATAATTGTTTGTACAGATGAACGAGGCATCTTCAGGTATCTAGAAATTGCACCCAAGGATGATCCAGACTTGTGCAAGTCCACAGTTCCCTTTTTCCCTGATAGTGGCTGATTTTTTTTAGATTTTTTCCCATATGTTACACACAAAAGCGAAATATTTCTTTTGGAAATTAAAAATACATCACAATTGTGTCTCTATTAACTCAGTGTTTCTTTTGGAGAAATGGCTTCTTCCTGACAGAGGGCCTTTACCCCAGTTGATAAATATCGTTTCACTGTGGATAATGACACAATCTTACCAGCCTTTTTCAGCATTTTTTGCTTTTGTTAATTGGTTTGATTGCACATGTTGGAAAAAGAAAGTTAATCTCTGGGACCAGAACCTATCTCCTTCCTGAGCGATATGGTGGGGGAAATTCCATTTGTTTGTGCTTGCATATAATTGTTTGTAAGATAAAAGAGGCATCTTCGGTATCTAGAAAATTGCCCCCAAGGATATCCGGGATTTGGAAAGCCACATTCCCCTTCCGGGATATCGTGGCTGATTTCTTTAGATTTTCCCCATATGTTACACACAGAAGCAGTATATTTCTTTTTTGTGCAATTAAAATACATTCAATGGTCTCTAATTAATCGAGTTCAAATAAATCAGAAGCTTCAAAGACTAAGATCATCATTGGACATCTCAAAATTTTTAAAAAGGCATAGCAACCCAGTATGTAAATTTTTGATTTTCAGAAAATAAAAAAAAATCCCTTTCAAAAAATTATTCTCTCTTATTCTGGTATTTGGCAAAAATTTAAAAAATTTTGTAATCCTAATTGTTATATATATATATAATATATAATATAATATAATATATATAAAATATATATATATGTAAAAAGCCCAGGGGGGTTTTAAAGGCTGAGATGGCGCACGCCCCAAATGCCCTTTGGGGTAAAAAATTAGTTGCCCCTTTTTAATAAAAGCACTTGGGTTCTTAAACCCTATTTCATTTTAAAAAACAGAATAAAAGCAAAGAACTTTAGCGTTTCGGGGGTATTTCCCTCGCTTCCTCAGAAGTCTTACCATCATAACAAACACCATCTTAAATGGTAAAACTGGCGGAAAAAATTTTTCTATCTTAGTTTTGTATTGAGAAATCTGATACGTGTTTTTCTTTTGTTGGCTGGTCCGTTTATAAGGATGTCAGTGTTTGCTGGGAAGTATTTTCCAACCCCACAAAAATAAATGTGTAGAAGGGGTGATTGAAACTTGAGCCCCTTTTCTATAAAGGGGTTTGGAAAAACTATTTTAAATTTTAAAAAAAGGGGCTATAAAAGGAATTTTTGGGGGTAATTAAAATCTTTTCCCCCTCTTTTTTTTTTTTTTGTTTGTTTTTTGGGATCAGTAAAAACATTCAAGAAAAGGGTTTAAAAATCGGCCCCCTCATATAAAATTTGTAAAATTTTAACCCCTTTGAAATGTTTTTTTATAGCATACTGTAAATTTAAAAAATTTAAAGGGGTACAAAATAAGTTTTTTTGGGAAGCCCAAAATAAAAAAAAAAATTTGTAAAAAAAAAAAACGGGGAAAAATGCATTTTAAAATTTTATTAAACTTTTTCTTATACAAGAAAAAAGTGAAACATTTTTTTTTACCTTTTCTATCTATTTTTGCAGGGGAAACGGGCCGCAAAACCAAAACAAAACAATGGTGTCGTACCCTAGACAAAAGGAGATCCCGGGTTTGCATAGGTGCCCTCCCCGCTGGGAAACCCCCCCCGTGTTTAAATCTGTGTTTTACTGGGCTGAGCCCACTCGAAAACAAACAAGGGAGAAACCATAGCAGCAGGGAGCGACAAAAGGTGATTTGTCTTTAAAGGGTAAAAATGAAAAATTTTAAAATAGGGTTTAAAATTTTTCGCTCAAGGTGGGGGGAAAGTAAAAAAAGGGGTTTGGTTGGTATTTTATTTAAAATGTGAAGGGGAAAATAGGTTTTTTATAAAAAACCCCATGGTAAACCCCTCCCTTGGGCCCCCTATACTGCCGGGGAACCCCACCCAAATTTTTTAAAGCCCTTTTCCTGAAAAACTAAATTTTGCAATCCCCAGACTTCAAAAAAACAAACATTTTTTGGTAAACTGGACATATTTCCCCCAGCAATCACTGACATCCTTAAAATTGGCCCAACCCAAACAAAAGGGAAAGCACGTATCAGAAAACCCCATCACAGAACTAATAAAAATTTGGTTCCCCCGAAATTTTTCCAAATTTTAAAAAATTGTGTGTTTGTTAAATAAATGGTATAGACTTTTGGGGAAAAGCGGGGTTTTTAATACCCCGCAAAAAGCGTAAATTTTCTTTGCTTTTAGTTTTTTTTTTTTTTTAAAAGGGCCATTATGCTAAGAACCCATAGGTTTTTTTTAAAAAAAGGCAACAATTTTTTTTTTCCCCCGAAAGGGTCTTTTTGGATTTTTGGGGCAAGTGGGCCGGATCAAAACCCTTTAAATTCGCCTAGGTTTTTAAACTATATAATATACCCAAGTGTTTTTTTACAACATTGAGTCCTTTTTTTTGGTTTAAAAGTTTTCGGAAAGCCGTGAAAAGGGCGAGGCTTTAAGGCCCCTGAAGCTATCAGGAGTGTTGTCCCTTTCCCCTTGTACAACCCCACGAGGTGAGCACGCCAGTATTTATTTTACTCTACTTACCCAAGTTTTTACACTATTGTGCGCCCCCTGTTTTTCTTCTTTTCCATATATATATATTATAATATATATAATATATATATATATATATATATATATATATATATATATATAATATAAATATGTCAGAAGTTTACATACATTACACTATATAAAAAGACACATATGCATGTTTTTCTCATATATATATAGAAGAGTCCTATTTACCTCCACTTATAGAACAGTATGGAAATGTAGAAATTAGTTCTTGAATAGTTCTTGAAGCTTAATGATCTGGTTTCTTGGTTTAGCAGGCAGTTGTGTAAAATCATATTGCTGCTGTTTGCTGAGTCTTTTTCTCCCACAGCAGATGCAATATAATGACTTTTTGTGCTCAGTCTGAGCTTCGCTTGTTCCTACGTTCTTATTTCATTGTCATTCTTCCATGATTTTTTTTTAGAAATCTCACATATGAAATACATTTACATGGAGTTTACAAAGTTATGTGCAAATAATATTTGAATTTCAAGAGAGAGGAGAAGAAAAAACTTGTGGTACAATGTTCTTATGAAATTAAACATGATTTCCTTATAAAAGAAAAAAAATAATCAATTAAAATAAATCCTCGCGTTGTCTTCAGCCTGAATTGATCTTCAGTGGGGCCTTTAGTATTCATAATATTTACTGGTTCTTTATCTGGAATACTGAATTTTGCCTTGACATTGTCAGATCTTTGGTGCCCTGAGTTGGGGTCGGTCTAGCTACGTGCCATACTGTATGTCAATCTTCTTAAACCCTTGGATCCTTATGGAATGCCCATGTCTAATGGACTTTCTGTAGTTGAACGGGTCTAAATATTTAATACATTAAACTGCATATCAAACAATTAAACAGTTTTATTTTGGTAAATTCCCGGCTATTCCTTACTTATGCTTTGATGGTTTTTATCTTTTTTCAAGCAGTGACGTTTTATACTCCACTTCAAGTTTAGCGTTAATCATGGGCCAGAGTGTCACATGCACTCCATGTGCATTTACCTCCACTATAGCACCTGTTCTGTTTTCTCACAACAAAGATTAGCTTTCAACATAAAGGGAGAGTTAAATAAAGACTTTTTCTAAATACATTGGTCAATAGATTTTACTTTACTCAAGCACACAAGTTTCTATGATAACTTGCATACCAGACCATAACTTTATCTGATTTGAGCAGAGAGCAGCGAGTGACGTCACCCAATGGATGGACTGAGCTCCAGAGAAAAACTAATTACTAATTAGAGTAGCTGTTGTTTTACTGATAAGGCTATGTCTACACTGCACAGAATTCTCATCAAAAATCCAACTGTACCCAGTGCTGTGTAGACCTCAATAGAAAACCTGTCGGATTCCTGTAGCCTCAATGTACGGGGCCGACGGGAGTCCAAAATCCGACTGCGGTATTTTAACTTAAGCTGTGTAGACATAGCCTAAGCTTTTGCTTTCACTCCTCATATCCTGTGTGGCTTTGTAATGCCTCAACTAGTTATGAAGAGAGGCTAAATCACTACTATAGAAACACCCACAGCTTTAGGAGAACAGAGTGAAAGAAAAGCTGGCTGTGACTGTGAAACTGCATGGTGAGAAAACCCCTTTAAATATATGTAATACAGCCAGAGCTTCCTACTCCTTTTGTGATGAAGCCAGGAACCAAGAGGTATTAAGGACTATGTCTGCAGACACATTGTAGGTTTAAGACCACATTAGGCGGTTTACAGGACACTCTCAGTCCTGTGTGTCTTCCCTTTTAAAGTGGTTGACCAGTAGAAACATTTCTTAAATAATATCTCTACAAAGCACTTTTGTAATGTATTTTCATTAAAGTATATTCCCATATAAGAAATGCATAGTATATTCACATGATGATCAGGACCAATTTTGAGAGCAGGGCTCCTCCTCTTCTGAGGAAACAGGGGGCACATAATATGACTGAGGTTGGGAAAGAGGAAGATAGACCAAGTTCAGCAAAGGACTATGATGTTTGCAGTTTTACGGGGCAAAGGAGAACAGCTTCCAAAGGGGAAATGCTGCTGCTCTGTAGCAGACATGGAAGACTGCATGCAGCACTGGAGATGCACAGATTAGTGCATAAAACATTCACAGTGAGATAAATGAAAACTTAGGCAAGCCTTTATAAAAATGTTTGGCTTGCTAGACAATATCTTTAAAGGATCTGCTACTAACGTCTCAGTGGCAGATGCCACGAGACACCTTTAACGATTTGGTGGAATCATGCTTTGGACCCCAAAGAGTTTGGACACTGACTAAGGGAGTGGTAAGCACCTGAAGACTGTTTGCTATGTACTGTGCAATTTCTCAGTCATGACCACTTGGAAGAGTGATCCCGAAACTCACCCATCGAGGTGCCTCATCAATGGTAAGCAGTGTGGGGCAATGTGACCCTACTACTTCCCATCCTCACATCAAAGCAGATTGTGGCTGAGGTTGGCTGTCTAACCCAGCAAAACTTTGGTCAATGAAACAGTCTCTTGAAGTCAGGTCCCTTATCCAGGACCTGCCGAGACCGTAACCCTGAGGAAACACTAATATGAAACGTGAATATGGGCTAAATCTTTCTGTGGTGACCTGGTGGGCAGAGGAGAGGCTGGGATTACTTGTTATGTCACAGTGGCCTTCTCACCAATGCTCCTGTTCTACCCTGGGATCACGCACACACTGAAAATAGGGGAAAATACTGCAGGTGTAAAGGATGATGGTGGTAGTAGTTTCCTGGGACACAATCTTTGTTTACTGCTGTTGTTAACCCCTTTCTCATTGCCCGTAGGTGTTAATTGAATGTGTCCATGATGTCACAGCAATAAAAGTCAGACAGTTATTGGTGTCCCAAAACTTTACTTAATGTGAGGTTTAAGACCTGGTATGGCCTTCCAGAATAAGATTATAGTCTATTCTCCCCTAAGAGCCTGAAGCAAGCAAGGGCCTGGTACTCAAAGCATCCATGACTGAATAGAGGCTTGACTACTCACCTCTAACGTCCAGAACTTTCTATGGTGTGGTAGCATTGTTAGGCCCGGTGGCTCTAAGTCTCAACTGACTATGAAGATGGTGATACACTTCTGTCCTCATGTACTTCTATGCTTTACAGACCATAGATGCTAGCTGGTCTCTCCTTCTGTGGGTTGCAGAGCTGACTCAGTTTGCCCTGTACAAGCAGCTGTGCCCTCAGCTCCCCCTGCACAGTTGGTACTGTACTCCCACAGAAGTTATCCTACTAGATAATGAGCACTGTCTGGGAAAGTGAAACCTGTGTCCCTGTAATAATGAGGTAAATCTTCAGAATTGCTAATGACATATATTGGAGAAAGTCTTATAATTTCATCTGCTATCAATTTTTTTGTGTTTGTGTGGAGGTGATAGGTACTCTTTAACATTTGTAATGGTTGGATTGCCATAACAATAGGCCCGAGGTGTGGATTCGCTGGACCACCACAAGCAGTGGTATAAACCATGTCAGGGAGCGGAGTCTAAGTATGTCACGGTATTCACCAGAGCCCGCTGCAAGGCCGGGGTGCGGCGTGGTAAAAATCGTCAGGCAAACTTGTGGTCGGGGACAGGCAGACAGGTCAGAGCAGACGGCAAGGTCGTGGTCGAGGGACATAGGCAGGAGAAACTGGTACATGGAATAGTCAGGAACAGCAAGGATAATGTTTTCTCAATAGGCAACTAAGGTCACTCTGAATCCGACAGGGGTGGACTGGGGACGGGTGGGTAATATAGGACCAGTAGCCGACAATTAATAATTACTGGCACGCTGGCCCTTTAGATTTCATAGAGCTGGCACCTGCGCCAAAGGGAATGGGCCATGCACATGTATACACTAATTACATAATTTAACATAGTAGATAGATAGATAGATAGATAGATAGATAGATAGATAGATAGATAGATAGATAGATAGATGTTCTATGTAATACTAATACTGTAGCACTAAGGGCGACTTGTATGTATTTTGGTGCCCAGATGACAATTTTATTGCGCACATTAGTAGTGTAGAATGCTCTTGAGTTTATGAACCTGTCATACGGCAGATCATAGATTTGGCGCTGTCTAGTTCCAAAATGACAAATCTGGCTCAGGTAAACCACTTTTAACTTGGTCTGCCTGGTCCAGCAGTAATGCACCTAGTTTTGCCATCCTCCAGTCATAAATGTGTAGAATCATACGGATGTGGTGCGAGACACCTCTAGAACGCCCCTCATCACAGGTGCATGACAAAGTGGAATGGGCGCCCGATAGTGTACCTAATTTTGGAGTACGTCTGATTATAAATCTAGAGAACAGGGCTGTACCAGTTTTTGGGCTGAAATGACACCAGACTACTGGCGCAACCCCATACATACATGTCGCCCTAAATATACTATATATTGTACATAAATGTATATACTACATAATTACATCATTTTTCATATACTATATACTATATATATATATATATGAAGTTCATAACCACATTATTTGGGATATACTGACAATATTGGCTATTTTTTGATTGAATAAAAGGTTATTAACAACCAAATTGTCTAATACATACTCACACCTAGCCACGAGACACAGCTTGGTAATAAATTACATACACACAATAAAGCATACATACATTCAATATTCAATTCCTACCACTAGGGACTTATGTAAATCCCATGCTAATCTATATTAGTACCAGCATGCAATTCATCCATACACATATTTCTACTGTAACGTTTAACTACTAAAACTAGCTTTAGACCTGTGTAAAGAAACGTTAGTGGGGAAGTGGGAGCCGGGTATGCTATACACATAGGCCCGAAGCTTTATTAAAATGATATGCACAGACACAATGAGGGAAGTGGGTTATGGGAAATGACAAATATTAAGCAAATAAGCAATAAAGCAAATAAGAATTAAATATCGTCGTCTCCCTCCAGATTCTCCAGGCTGTAATAGTCTCTGAGCTGGCTGTGAATCAGCCGCCGACAATCTTCCACCGACATCTTCTATCTGTGTAAAGTTAAGCGGTTCCTGGAGATCCATAGAGCGTCAGTATATTGGATAGAATAGGAAAACATGTCCGCTGTATTTTTTTAAATTGTTTTACACTGTTTATTGAGCAGATAAAATAACACATTAAATTTACTATTTACTGTGCTACCATATATGTGGAGGTTTCTTTAACATCTAACACAAAATAAAATAACTTTTTTTATTAAAGAACATATACAGTATATTTATGACCACTTTTTTTTATTATCTTTATATAATTATTTATTTGTCATCACAATGGGAGGTCACAATGTAATCTTCTGGTACACTCAATATACCAAATTAGTATTAGATGTCAGTAGTAAACTGCTACCTGATATCTCAATCTAGTCACCATTGACCAACACCCTGACATACACTACACTACATATGTCCATGTGATCACGCTGTCATACGTGAATGTGGTTTTCTTCTCAAGCCAAGAAATGTTGGTCTTCATATGGCCATTTGACATTGCACTAGTGCCCAAAAGGACGCTCTGAGTCTTAAGAAAAAACATGTGAATGTAAATATGCACAAATGGCATTTATGGGTATAAGAATAGTTCCCTACTAGATAAGACCATGTTTAGTTCCACAAGACTAGATGAGCACAGCATCAAATCCAACGACATCTGCCCATACAGATTTGATATCTTGGTATCATAATCTAAGTCACCAAACAAACCATATATTGTGTTCCCCAGTTATCAAATAAATGCTTTAACTTGTTTACAAAACTGGAGCATGTGTTCTAAGTAATTTTTACTTTTACACACCATAAAAGCATAATGATTTTCCTCTGCTGCTCTTACCCTGTTCTTTAAAAAGTCTTCTTACAAAAATGAGCAGTGAAGAGAAAATGAGCTACAAACAAGGGGAAAATAAGTCTTGTGTTGTGCTCAGTACAATGAAGTTATTCATGACTCCGCTGAATAATGGGATCAGGTCACTTGCAGTTAATAGGTAAGACAGACAATTTAACAGCTTGGTTTACAACTGCTGATAACTTATGCAAACTGTAACACAGTTCAGCTCCACATCTATATCAGTACATTTGCTTACAGTTGTACATATTTGCTGCTGTTAAGTACATGCAGGTGCTCTGGTCGTCTTGAAGAACGTGCTTAGCTCAACAGAAGCAGTATCTCAAAAAAGTTAGTACACCCATCACATTTTTGTAAATATTGTATTAAATCTTTTCATTGGACAGCACTGAAGAAATGATACAACAATGAAACAATGTAAAGGAGTCAGTGTACAGTTTTTATAACAGTGTAAATTTGGTGTACCCTCAACTCAACACACAACCATTAATGTCTAAACCGCTGGTAACAAAAGTGAGTACATCCCTAAGTGAAGATGGACAAACTGTCAATAACTTATGTGACCACCATTATTTTCCAGCATTCTTGGGCATGGACTTCACTCAAGCTTCACAGGATGCCACTCCAATCCTCTTCCACTCCACCATGACAACATCCCAGAGCTGGTAGACGTTTGAGATCACTCCTCACCTTTCATTTGAGGATGCCTCACAGATGCTCAATAGGGTTTAGGTCTGGAGAAATGCTTGGCCATTCTAACACCTTAACCCTCACTTTCTTTTGTAAGGCAGTGATCGTCTTGGAGGTGTGTTTGGGGTCATTATCATGTTGGAATATTGCCCTGTGACCCAGTTTCAAAAAGGAGGGAATCATACTCTGCTTTAGTATGTCACTGTATGAACTGTAGCTCCCCACAGCTGACAGAATTCATGCAGCCCCAAACCATGAAACTCTCACCACATGCTTGACTGTAGGCAAGACACACTTGTCTTTGTACGTCTCACCTGATTGCCGCCACACATGCTTGACACCATCTGAACAGAAAAGATTTATCTTGGCCTCATAAGACCACAAGACATGGTTCCAGTAATCCATGTCCTTAGTCTACTTGTCATCAGCAAACTGTTTGCAGGCTTTCTTGTGCTTCCTTCTGGGATAAGAGTCATGCAGACCAATTTAATACAGTTTGCGGTGTATGTTCTGAGCCCTGACAGGTTAAAACTCCCCCCTTTTTTAAATTCTCTGAAAAAAATTTGCTGCCAGCACTCTTATGTTTTTTTTTTAAAAAGACAATCTCTGAATAGGATGCGAACAATTGCATTAAAACTTCGCCCATGGGAGGTTTTTTTCTGAGTGGAATTTCGGTCTTTGCTAAACCCCTATAGGGTTTTTTTGCCACTTTTCTCCCCAGCTCGTTTCAGGGTTTTGGCAATCTTTTTAAAACCCTAGGCCATCTTTAAATATAGAGAAACAATTATTTTTTTTTTAAAACCCAAACAAATTTCTTTGAAAGAGGGGGAACATGTTGAACTTTCAGTGACCAGTATGAGAGAGGTGTGAAAGGGGATAATACGAAATTTAACACCCTGGGGCCCATTCCCCCCGGGTGACCTTTTTTCACTAATGAGCCCACAGGGAAAATGTGGAGGGAAAATGGCAAATTGGACAGAATTTGTCCATTTGAAACTTGGGGGTGTTCCCCCCCCCCCTTTTTTTTTTTGTTGCAAGTAGTGTGCCCTTTTGATAGCTTGAGTTGAGTTATTTTTGGGGGGAAACCCATCAAAATACGATCTATCCCTTGACTATTTTTTTACTTTTGAAATCAAAGGGTAAATATCTTTCAGGGTTTTTTCCCATAAAAAGTTATAATGCAATATTTAAAAAAAAATGAAAAGGGAGTTACTCACTTTTGTGAGATTCTATTTATACCACTGTTATTTCTAGGTCTATTTAACCAGATGTAACTAGGAGTGCAAAATCTGAATCAGGTCCTACCTTTTAGTATGTAACATTTATAATACTGGTGTCTTTGGGGACTTTTCGGGTTTCCCCGGGGTTTTTTCCCCCCCCTTTTAAAATTCCCCTTGGCCCCCCCTTAACCACAGGGTGGTGCCCATTTAAAAACCCACCCCAAAACCCCGGGAAATGTCAGAAAAAGCAGCTCCATGCGGTTTTTTAAAGGGGCACATTAAATGAGTGTAAAAGGGGGCCCTGAATGAAAAAACCTGTTGGTTTTCCTTTGCATAGTAAAAATGATTGCCCTAATTTGGGCACATGTAAACCCCAAAGAAAAAGCATATCATTTTTTAAAAAATTTTTGATGGGGTTCTTTAGGCGCATTCAAATGTGTCATGCCGGGCGAAAAAATGCCCTATTTTTATAGGACATCAACAGTTTTTTGCCGCAAATGGCAAAAACATGGTGCACCCAAAAAGGGGCCCAGGGAACCCCTAAATGTGCATATTCCCTAATGGAAGATATAGGGTTTTGTCACTTGACCAAGATGAAGCTATACTAAGTACATAAAAAAAATTTCATTAATATCCATCTATTACTGGATCTTCCCCTTCTAAGACGTAGTGTTCTAAAGAATTAAAAAGGTTGTGACCCCCCGAAAAAAAGATTGCCCCAGAAAAATAAAAAAAAAATTAATACTCCCCTTTCCCCCCATTTTCCTGGTTCCACATTTGCTTTCTTCCGGCCCTTCTGCTGCCCATCCGTCTTTTTTCCAAACGGGGAGGTCACTGTTTTGGCCGCTGATAGGCTGCAGTAGTCATGTGCTTCTACGTACATCACCATGCCAAACTGTTTACTTCCAAAGAGTGAAGTAAGTTAATGGCATGTGACCACATCCAATCATCAGCCACAGTGGAGAACTCCTTGTTTAGAAGTAAACGTAGAAAAAAAAAAAAAAACTGAAGAGACGTCGGTTTGGAAAAAAGGGGCCCACGGGAAAGGTGGTTTTCAAAGTTTTTTTTTTTTTTCCCCTTTCTTATAGGGTGGACAACCCCTTTATTATATATCCTGCATCTTATTAGGAAACAAATCTTGCTGTTTTATAGTTGCCGTTCCCCTGGGGATTTAGAAAAAATTTTTAAAGGGTTGTCTAAAACCGTATTTAATATGAGAACAAACCCCCTTAAAAAATACTCAACTTTGGACATCCTTGGCAAAAAGTTGATTTTTGCAGGGGAAGATGCAGTTGGCTCAAAAATTTCAACCTTTTTTGGGGGCCATTGTAGGGGAAATGTGGTATTAGATGTTGGCAATTTAGATGACACCCTTTTAAGCATCTCTCAGCAGTGGCTCATGGGGATTGGGGTCAGGAGGGGCCCCCTTGTCGGGTGACACTTTTAAAAAGGTATGTTTTTCAGGGAAATCCCCGGGATGGGACAGCCCCCTTAAATTTTTGCAATGCTACAATGTAGCTGAGCTGAATTTGTAATTATGTGCTCAGGAAGTCATTCAGTGACCTGGTGGTTATAGGTTGGCCCATTCTATGGTGTGATAAAGTCAGCAGTACCATATAGTCTCCAGTACCATGCTTATGCAGTGACAAATTAATGTGTGAATCTGATAAATTAAAGGATTTTACTCAAGTAGAGATGGGGAATTTTGGGAAACCCGGGATGGGTTTAATGTTTTAAAAAGGGGTTTTTTTTAAAAATAAAACAAAAAAATCTATTATTTTTACAGAAAGTGCACCACTTTTGTCACAGGCTGGGTCAGGTATTGCAGCTCAACTCAATGCTTGCAATACAGGATATAGCAATAGTTAAGAGTAGGGCTGTTTCTGGAAAAGAACAACAGGCGGATTTTGTAATTACCCAAATCCTTTTTAAATTTCAATTTAGGTTTTAATTAGGTTTTTTCTTTAAGACATTAAATATTTGGGGTTTGAAAATGTAACACATGATATGCTTGAAAAAGAAACTTCCTATTGAGTTGTATTTCTCAAAGGATTATGAGCAGCTTTACCGGGCAAGTGAGGTGATTCATGACGGTTTCCAAGTTTGCGATAGGAGGTTGAGGTATTTGATGAAGTGCTACACGTCAAAGTAATTTATTGATGCCTGACTTGGCTGCTTTTGTCTGACCAAATTCAAAACCCCGATTCCTTTTTTTTTGAAAAAAAAATAATTTAGGGAAAAAAAGCAAAAATATGCCACAAGGGTCCCCATTTCGTGGTGCAATCCCGGGAAGAAAAAATTTTCGGATGATAAGGGTCTTTCTGTGAGCAGTAAAAATTTTTAAAATGTTGTATAGGTTTATATAGGAAATTATTGGTGAAAAGAAATGCACCCTGAAAAGTAAAACAAAAACATTTTAAAAAAAAAAAAAAAAAAAAATTCAGGGATTGGTACTATCTGAATTTGTTCCCGAAGGTAGGTTGAGTAAATTAAAAGGGTGAAAATAAACCCAAAAACATTTTTTCTCATAAACAATAATATTAATTCAATGAATCTGCTCCGGAAACCCCAGGGAAAAATCCCCATTTCACAAGCCCTTTTATTCGTTAAAAAATCCCCCCCCCCTTTTTACTGAATGACATAAAAAAAATAAGAATAGAAAAACCCAAAAATTTTAAAAACTTTAAATTTTTTTCTTTACTCCTGCCGTTTTTTAAGAGGAAACTCTTTTACCCCAAAAATGATGGTGGAAAAGGAAGGTGGAAAAAAGGAAAAGAGACATTATTTTCCTGTTTAAAAAACGGGTTTATGACCCTTTGGGGGAGTGGGGGAGCGATTGCGTTGGGTATCGAAAATAACGAGGAAAAGTCGGAAAAATTTTGGCCGCTATCGATAAGGGTTTTTTCGATAGTGAGCGTCGATTTTGAGCGATGGCCATTAAGTCTATGGTAGAGCAAAAAAACACCTTCATTATTACACCCAAAAAGGTGGAGAAGCTGAAAAATTTAAAATCCACAAAATCAAAAGGATACCCTTCTACATCTTAAAGGGAAAACCTTTGGGTTTTAAAAGTCACAGAAAAAAAAGGCACGACCATTTTCTATCCCTGTCTTGTTCCACAGCCTGACCCCCAAAACCCGCAAACACCCACAAATTTAAAAAATTGGGAAAGGCATATGAAATTTTAACCCCTCAGTTATTGAAAATGGACATTGAATATTCCCTGTTTCCCGGAAAAGGCCCGCATGAGCCCCAAAAGCATGGAACCCCCCGATTTTAAAAAATTGGGCCGCAAAAAAGGGGTTTTTTTCAACCACCCCTTTTTTTTTGTTTCACTGGAAAATTGCTATACCCTGTCCGGACCGCCCGAATTTACCAAATTTAAAACCCGTTGACCCCCCGATTAAAAAGTGCCGGGGGAAAAAGGGGGTCTTTATGTCTGTAAACTGTTATTTTTCGTATAAATAAACGGTATTTTTTTTTCACCTTTTAATTCACCTGCGGTGGAATTTTAGAATTGCCCGTTTTTTAAATTTACTTTTGATGCTGCGCAATGGGAAAAATGCTGGTGCGCAAAAGTCCCAAAAAAAACCCTAGGTGAGGTGGGGTATTTTTCAAAAAGTCAAGGGGTAAAGGGGAAAAATTTTTAAATGGAAAACCTATCTGAAAAGTATACTGATAATAAAAGTGGGGTTTTTTCAGCTAAAAAAAGGGCCCGCATTACTAGAAATGATGTGGATCCCAAAATAAGTTTCAGGCTGGCCCCAAATTCCCGGAAATTTTTTCAATAGCAAACGTTAATAATAAAGATATTCCACTACAATGTCTACCCTAAGTCTTGGTGAACTTTATCCAGTGTTCTTTATAGATAGAGCTGGTCTGTGTTCGCCCGCGCCCCCCCCCCCCGCTCCCACCGCCGTGAATTTACAGCGGTAGATGCTGCTTTAAAATTCTCTAGCTAACTACATAAAATCTTCAAATCTCTAATCTAACTAAATTGGAAGGATCACAGCTAATAGTAGAGGTTTCTCTGTGCAAAATAGACTAATTTCGCTGAGCTGTTTGGCCACAGGCAGAGCGCAGGTCCTATCCCTATGAGACGCTGAGAGACACTGAGGCTGAAACAGGAAACGCTGTTCTATGTAAAACGAGGTCATGTGATTTTTTCAGCCAATCGCAACCATACACATCCCAGTCATGACGTCGCACACACATCTCACCTTGCTCTATTCTGTAATCTGATTTGCTGGCCGCCAAAATTACAGGAAGCGCCGAAAAAGGCGCAATCTTAATAGATGATGCACAGATTTTAACCTTAATTATCGCATGATCTGGAAATTTCGATCACCATAAAAACCTTGCCGATTTCAACTTTGTCGATAAAAATCGCTCAACACTACTTAGGGGCTGTTTACATGGCTCAGAACAAATATCGGTCGGTTTATCCAGCCGGTATTTGTTCTGTTTTCGTGCCATGCACGCGGCTGCAGGGAGACGGCTTTTCTCCGCAGTTTGCAGAGCAAAGCTCTCCGCCTTCACATAGACATGTTCATATTCTGTCCGAAACCTGGACAGAAGAATGAACATGTTACATTTTTTTTAGACAACTGGCGGTCTGAAAAACTACCGGGCAGAAAATCCATGCAGTGGGGACCGCTGCATGGATTTTTCATTAAGTTCCTTGTAAAAGTTTTTCAGCCAATTTGCAGCTGTTTTTCAAAACCGATAACCAGCTGAAAAACCATGCTGTGGGGACAAGCCCTTATTTGCACTAAAAATACTGTAGCCCAAATATGTCTCAAAAACCATAAACAGTTATGCAGAGTAACACTTGACAGTGCAATTCCCTCAACTGCTAATCTGGACTGCTTCTACAGCATACAATGTTACTCCCGAGCTGCTTGAACTTACGGGGCACAGTAAGATGACTGCTACAGAGGACACAATACTACAGAGTTCTGTATAGTATTACTGTATTGCTGTACAGCACCTATACTGTCACTGGAGAGAGTACTATGCCTCAACTAACTACTTACATGTGTATAGACTTAAGGGGTAGTGGCACACCAAATACTCAGTACAGGATTGGTACTGGGACCATTTCTTTGTATCGGTTGGTGTCGAGCATTGCTTTGGCCAAGTTCCAGGGCCTCCAGGTAGAGACGGTTGACTGTATTTTATTTATTTAAAATCTTGGTCCTCTTCAGGGTGATAACCATTAAAGAAAACCATTACACTGCCCCTACAGTTCCTAAGACAACTTATTATAGATTGTTGTATACATACCTTATATAGAATATGAAGGAGCTTTCTCAATCTGACCAGGGAGGGACTGATTAGCTGTATGGAGTGTTTTTTTTCACTCCAGTGAATATTGCATTTGGCACAGCAGTATACATTTGGATGTGCTTGGGACTACAGCTTAGTCCCATTCACGTAAATAGGCCGAGCTGTTCACAGGTGTGCACAGTAATTTTAGACATAGCCACAATCAAATGTATTGTGCCGTGCCTGGGTAAACATTGAAGGGGACACAGTACCCTCTGGAGCATAGTGCCTCCTTTATATATAGCGGATCACTAGGGATGCCAGGAATAAGACCTCTACCTATCAGATATTGCTGGCTTATGCATAGGATAGGAAATCAGTATTAAAGTCTGACCAAACGTACCCCTTACAGAAAAACAGGAAAACAAATAGTATTGCTCTCCTTTTTTAGATGTGTTAATGTGGAGGCACAACTCTCCTCAGTGTATTGACCGGATCTCCACTTAGTATGTAGAGACTTTTTTGATATCCGAAGCTTCACGTGGAATGCTTCACTCAAGACAGTGTCGTTACTGTGATGACACCACTTTAAAGGAAACCTGTCACATAGCTTATGCCCCCTTGCTGAGAACAGCGCAAGCTAGTGACAGACATGCTGTTTCCAGCGATCTGTCCCTTCTTCTGTAAGATGCTGTAGTTTTAGAGCATTTAATGCTCAAATCGTATTCATGAGCAGGTGTTAGCCCCACCGACCAAAGGCTATCCACGCTCACAGACAGTTATTCACTTGTTTCTACCTATTCAATAGATTTATCAGTTGTGAGGTGCGTGGGGCTAATCTAAGGTGGGCGGGGTTTGAAAAAAACTGACTCCTTGTTTGACTCTTTTCTAGCTGAAAACTGCAGATATGAGCACTAGATACTCGAAAACTCCAGCATCTTACAGAATAAGGGACACCGCGCTGGAAACGGCATGTCTGTCACTAGCTTGTTCTGTCCTCAGCCAGGGGGGCATAAACTATATGACAGGTTCTCTTTAACTAAACTTACCACTTGCACTTTAACTGGAAATAATATAGCAGATGTAAAGGTCATTCTTGGTCACTGACAAGCTGGTTGATGACCACTGTAGCGATAAAATTTTAGTGACTTTCTTAAATTGTGGTTACGCCGCATGAATCAACTGAATAACATTTAAAAAAAGAAGAGAACAATCAAGGATTTCTTGTCCTAAAAGTAAAAAAATTACAATTTTCAGTAACCTTATCTTACTATTTATTTCCTCCCACGTCCTTGGTCTCCAGCCCCTTATTTTTGCCTTTTATTGGTATTGTGTCCTTGTGATACACCTCGTAACATTATCACAAATAGATGTGTGTATCATCAACAGCCATGAAACCTATCTGAGAGCCAGATGTGACAAAGGGAGAGAAGCTGAGCTCTGTGATACATAGGGCTATATTATTTAAAGCAGGAATTTTCAGGAAGAAGAAGAGGAAAGAGTGAAAAAGAAAGTAAAAGTCCTGCTTACCCCACCCACATACAATGAAAGACAGTTTGCTCTGTACACACACTGTCACACTATAAATTACTGCATGTTGGGTAGGCAGGTCTTACACTGTCTGTTGAAGATTTTTTCTGCCTTTTACTCAGAAATCCCGCTTCACATCATATAAGCCCAGGGCAGTTTCTGCTGGAGGGTGGGGTGGGCAACCACCTGGGGTGCCGCTAACTTTTAGAGATGGGGGACACATTTAGGGGCACCTACTGATGCTAACTACCTGTTTACCTGTTGACTTTATACATCCAAGTGGTAGGTATCCAACTCTTTTAAAATGGCTGTGCAGATTTTGGGGAGGGGAGAGACGGCTGTTAGCAGGAGCCAGGCATTCCACTGAGAAAGCAGGAAATGATTATTACTGTCCCTGTCTTCCCGATCATTGTATATACTCAGGGCTGTATATACAAATTAGCAGAGAGCCTCAAGGCTTTCTGCTTCTTGGTCCCAGCAGTTATGTGATTGCTTGGGCTTGGTAACTATAGAAGCTGCTGGGTCTTATCATATCCAAATCAGCTCTGCATTTAGTACAGGGGCTGTATTTCCCATGTAACTGGGGGTAATATACCAGCAAGAAAATAAAAAAGCTATGTAAAAATGCCCCTCAAAGGTTATTTTCTGACCTCATGGTGGGTAAAATATATAAAATAAAAACACACAAAAATAAAATCCCAAACCAACTTTTAACCCTATTTCTGATGACTCTAAAACTTTATATTACCTATATATAAATGTCTGTGACACAGGACTTTTTCTAGCGCCACTTTTGCTATAAAAAAAGTGAAAAACTTTTTATAGATTTTTTACTTTTTTCCTGGTATTCTAAAAAAACGAATGAACCACTTGACAAGTTCCCTTTAAGCAGTTTAAGCTGATCACTACAAGTCATGTCCACCAAACCACTAACAATCCTCTCAAGGGGTGGCTTGTTCACCACTAGAGGTGAAAAAATTGATCTGACCCACTCCCAATGTGCCAATTCCAAATGTTTGTGATCCTTTATAATACAATGGGTCAATAATAACTGTTTTGTCTGCCTTAATATTATAAATCAAATAACATATGCATCAAATGAGTTTGTCTAACATCCTTATGATCATGCACCTTTTGCTTTTCTTTCTGTAAACCAGTTTTAGATAACCATATTTTTTTTATTTTTTTGTATTATTCACAGTTCTTCACAACTGAACTTAGATTATCATAGGATCCTATAAAGATCTAAGTTTGGTTTAGTAAAGTTTGGTTTATGGTCCAGGTGTTGGGACCATAAAAAAGATTCTAGAATTGGGTGTTATATGGCCTCAAGCTAAGTTGAATTTAACCAGTTCTTTATACTACAAGACTTTTCTATATAAATGTATTACTATAGTAATGTAATACATACACAAGGGTAAAATGCAACACAATCTAGTGAAACATTTTCTGTATCTTTAATCACCCAACTCTATCTCCAAGTATGTAAACGTCTCAGAGCATAAAGTCAGAAATTGCTTCTGAACAGGCTTATCACACACATAACATGAGAACATTCCTGCCAATCACACATTTTAGAATCAAGTCAAAGAACACATAATCTATGATGAGCCGTATATACTTTTAGTTGAAAAGTAAAGCAATTTATTGATGATATAAGCCAATAAAATGAGCTCAGTGAGTCATAACCTAATTAACAATAAACCACCATATGCATTGATTGGAAAAAAAAAAACGTGGTGAAAAGAACATAGACAAGAACAACTATCCATAAAGTCATTAAAAGGGTTTTCAATTTTTTTCCAAAAGTTTCCCACTTCTATAAAATAAAAAAAATTAACAAGTAGTTACCTCTACCATTGACACTATAGCTATAGTGTCCCATGCTGGTGTCTTACTGATGACGCCCTGTTCATGTCTCCCGTGACCATGAGCCAGTTACTGGTTTTAGCATTCACCTGCCATAAATGCCGATACATCACTGCTGAGGCTGTTGAAGGCCTCATGATCATGTGAGTAATGAACAGAACATTAGCAGTCAGAGACTATTAAGAGATATTGGAGCTCTAGAAGGGCTGGAGAGGTGGCAATGGGAAAGGTAAGTACCAGTCAATTTCTTTTATGTTCTTGCAGTGGGGAAGGGTGGTAGTGGGCAAATACTTAAAATAAGGGGAAAAGCATTTTAAAGAACCCCTGGTCTCTTTGTAACAGTTCTGGTCAGATTATGGTTGTCTGTTGCAAAAAGTGGTGGTCTTCAACCTGCGACTAATCAGCTGGCCACATGCTAGCAGTATATTGGGAATTGTAGTTGTGCAAAAGCTGGACAGACACAGATTAGAGACCATATGTAGAAATTTTGATAAAGCGATCTATCTCCAATCAA